>PVKH010039999.1:0-11117 GCA_004027955.1 Chaetophractus vellerosus | reverse complement strand
AATTGGGGTGCCAGGGATTTCTTTCTGTGGCTTCTAAGAGCCACCAGGCCACGGGAACTAGATTTTCACCAGCCCCAACACAGGCAGCCCATAGTGGCAAAGTTATTTTGTGTAGGGAAGTTGTTTTTTGTTTTGTTTTTCAAATAATTCACACAGGCCAACTATAAAAACTTTCCCCTCGGCTGATAATGGCCCTGTCTTGAAGGCATTTGAAGCCCATCCTTGCAGTTTCCTTATCTCACATTCTCCAGCTACAAAAATAAATCTCAAGGGGGCTGCCTAAGGGCTCTGGGGCAGGTGGCAAATATCTACCCTCAGACATCATGGAGAATCCCTCCCCCAATCCTACTTTTGTCACGTGTAAAGAGGAGACTTATCTTTTCCAGGCTCGTGTCTGCTACTAAAACACTCTAAGATTCTAAAGCTGAAAGCTTCATCTTTTCCTTTATTCATCTTGTGCTTGGCAGCTCCACATCCAGTGACCCTCTTTGGCGATGATGACATTTCACATGCCCCCTGGTCACAGCTGGGGTATCAGAGCAGGAGCTCAACTGTCCCCAAAATTGGCTCCTGGGGCTTTAGTGTCATACAGGCCTCAAAGGTCTGCCCACCACTCCTGGGCCTTGCCCCTGCCAAGCCACCCTTGCTGCACATTAGAATCAGCTGGAAAGCTTTCTTTAAAAGACTTATCTGTGCTCAGGCTCCCATCACCAGGAATTTTGATCTTATTAGTCTGGTGCAGGGGTAATAGTTAAAAGATCTACTAACCAGTAAGGCATAAACCCCAAGCAATTGGATGGATGCTGGCCAGGATACCATAACTGAGTGTGCAAACTGAGTGTGAGCTCTAGCCATAGGACCTAGTCATTGGCATCTTTTAAAAACAGCCCAGGTGATTCCAATGTGCACCCAGGGCTAAACTTTGCCTCGGTCAATGTGCAGTGTTTGAGACTCCCCCTCCTCTCTGAATGAGAGCAGTTCATAGATTAACTGACAAGAAGCGCTCTGAACTCAAAACACAAGCACAGAGATGAGTGTATGGTCCTCAAGCACATGCATAAAGAAAGGACCATGCAGTCATTGCAGGCAGGGAGGGTGTCTCCACCTTTGAATCTGCTGTGCCTCACACAGTGCCTGACACATAGTAGGGAGTCAATCACGTCTGATGGGTGGATAGTTGGATGGGTGGGTGGATGGATGGGTGGGTGGGTGGGTGGGTGGATCAATGGATGGGTGGATAGCCCTGATCTTCCATGGGCATTTGTAATGAGTCAAATGGCACATACAACTCCGTAGAGAATCCAGAATCAGTGTGCAAATGCTGTCCATGCTTGCTATAAAGCAGGCTTTAATTTTATTGGAAGAGGGAAAGGGGGTGCTATTGTTCATTTTTCATGTCAAATATTTTCAGGGCAATCACCAAGGAGTTTGAAAGGAAGTGGAGATTTCTTGTCTACATGTAACCACCCTGCCCCTTTCCTTCTCCCGGGTCCAAGAAAGTTTTCTGTGTGGGTGAGTTTCCAGGGGTGCCAGCTAAACTCTATGTTCTTGTCTCCAGAGAATCTGATGGATAATTCAGCTCTTCCTCAGTGCCCTGATATGTCCCTGGGCCTCCTGTCCCAGCATGAAACAAACTGGCCCCTTATCCCTGATTCTCCTGCTACACGCCTCCTCCTGCCCCCACCCCCGGCAGCACTGACCCACTTCTGCCATCTGCACTGTGGCATGGGTCTCTGGCTGAAATGGGGAAAAAAAAAAAAAAAAAACACCACGGAAAGCTATTTGGAATCTTAATGAGACCAAGTTCATTTCATTATGCTGTCATTTCATATTTCACCACTTTGGTGGTGAAGGCACAGGAGACCCCAGAGGGGCTTTCTGCTTTGCACACAGGGTGCTGAGAGGCAGGTGGAGGGAGGAGGGAAGTGGCTGATAGAAGGAGACCACGCCCCTCACCATCAACCTCCCAGCCCAAGGCCAAACCCAAAGTGGTAGAGGACGAGTGCTTCCTTAGCGAAGGAAAAACGAGAACCAGATGCAGGAGGTCGAAAGGACCTTCCACCAGGTTAAAGAGGAGCTCAGATCAAAGCAGGGCAGGAAGGAGGCGTGCCCCCACTGCCGCTGTCGCCAAGCTCTCGCATGTTCTCAAATACAAACAGAGCTGGCCTCGGGGCATCGTAGAAATTGCTATTATAAATTCAGATGGTGCACCAGGGGGTGCCTCATTTCTATTATTGTGGTTGGTCTCGTGAGCCACTCCAGCAATAGGATCTCAAAAGTGCAAGTGCTACCCCCGGGGGCACCATTAGAAACACATTATTTTAAAGCACCGCAATAAAGCATCAACTCAAACAACTTCATTGAAATAAAGATTAATACGGAACATGTGTTCCTAAGCCACCCCCACACCCCACAACCCATACCTGCTTTCCCACACACAAACACCTGGTGGCCCACCTCCCCTGCCTGCAGCTCGGGCTGTGATAAAGTATGGAACAGAGAACTTGGGTGGCCGGCTAGAGAAGAGGACAGAGGAAAGCCAGGCAGTGCAAGGTGCAACACGCAAAGGTAAAGGGTTCACTTTGTTAAGGTTACAGGCCCTGTAGCCAGTGGGATGCAGGGAAGAGAGCACTGGCCTAGGAGTCAGGAGTCCTGGGTTCTTGTCCAGGCTCAGCCACTAACTAGGGCATTAGTCTGAGGAAGTCACTTAACCTCTCAGAACTTCAATCATGTTTTCTATAAAAGGAAGTTAAACATCCTTCCTATTATTTCTGTTTCAAGGGGTTACAATGGGGGTGAAACAGAGTAAGGCAAGTTATGTGAAATGTTGTGAAAACTCAAATGCACTTCTCCAGGATTTGGGACCAGAGGGAAAGAGTCTCGGCCCTCTCTGGCCACGGAGCCATAAGAAAGAGAGCAAGGCCCGCCATGGGGCCCCAGATGCAACACCTTTCTCTCTAGTTCAGCAGAGTGGGGACTGAGGGTGGGAAGGGAGGAAGGGCCCCTACCGTGCTCGGCAGCCAGGGCTTGGAGAGGGGCTGACAAAATGGGATGCTCTAGGCTCTTTCAGCACAGGCCCAGGGGATGCAAACCGCGCAGGAGAACTGAACCAATGAAAAAGAAAACCTAGTGGTCCTCTCCTCACAAGGGCTTGGAGAAAGAGGGGAGCAATGAGTAGCTACAATGATCCCACTGAAACCCATAACCCTCCCTTCCACCAGTGAGCACAGAGCTCTTTCCTTATGTTCTCTAATCTCCCGGGGGGAGGGGGGCGTTGGGAGACAGTCCTCTTTCTGTATGCCAGATGGGGCACAGAGAGCTTCTCTAAGTCAGGAGTAAAACCAGCAGTATAACACACAGATACCAGCCTGCTTTGCTCAGGCTCCAGGTCTTGAAGAGAAATATTTAGAGGGGGTTTCTCATTTAAGGGAAACTGTATAATGAGATGGAGTTATTAATAATGGATTAATGGGAAGAAAATAAAATTTATGATGCAGAATCAGCCTTTTGTCCACCCAGAGAAGAATCAGAGAAGAAGGACTTAGGAACCTCCCTGAAACCTTTAACCCAGTTGGAGCTCAGCAGGACAATATGAGGGTAGATGGGAGCACTGGAGAGCTGTAGAGGGAAGGGGGGCAAAGAGTGATGAGGGGCTGGCACTCCAGAGTGGTTATAACAGAACACCGTGCCGTTACTACTGCTGGTGCCATGCAAAAGGAAAAGGGACTAATTAAAAGTGGGAGACAGATGCCCCAGTGGGTTTTGCATCTCCTTAGCTTTCTGTTTCTGGAAGGGAAAGAGGATTGTCACAAAAATAACTGAACTGGCATCAAATATTTAAATTTAAGAAATGGAGGAAAAAATAAGAAAGTAAAATTGAAAGTGAGATAAAAATACACTGTAAACAAGGCACAAAGCCAGTCTGTGACAGGAGGGCTCCTTCCTCTCTGGCTTAGCTGGTGACATTGTCAAGCCATATCAGTGTGCCACATGCTGGATGTTCCCAAGGAAAGAGCATGGGGCAAAGGGTGTGATTTATCCCTAAGGGTTGGAGAATTGAGAATGGGGTCTGCGTGGGCTGGGGGGCTTGGCCGTTGTGTGGACCAGACTATGCTTCTTACCCTAGCTCACCACCTCTGAAATGCATATCACTGGCCATTGAGGGAACCAGGCAGAAATGTGGAAGCTTCACTGAAAGCCACACACAGCACTAGAAGACTGGAGCGTGCGTCAGCCATTCTATCTCTGCCTCCAAAATGCTCAGTGAGTTAGGAGGGGGAGGCAAGAAACACAAGTTCAAGACCACAGGTGAAAAAAGGGTAACACACCAAAAGGCACAGATATGCACTCACCATCCTGCCCCTTAAATAAAGGGGACTAAATGAGAATTGAGGCATAAATGAACCCTCCTGCCCTTTGAATGAGTGTTACGCCAGGACAGGGGCGGCAGCAGAGCAGTGGTGAGCTGGTCTTAGAATCGTGGTCACAAACAAGCTGAGGACTGGAAACGATGAAGATGGGTTAGAGTGTTAGGAACTGCAAGTAGTTCAGGCTAGACAGGAACTAGTTTGGAAAACTAGACTGGAGCTGGTTTTAAAAGGACATATATGCCTAGATAAAGAGCTGGGTGTTTATTCTGAAGGTGATGGGTGGCCATTTCAGGGCTTTGCACAGGGACTTTATGGCCAGGTTTACATTTTAGAAAGCTGTTCTGGTGGCCATAAGGAAGGCTGATAAAGTGAGGGAAAGACTAGAAGTAAAGAAACCAGTTAGGAGGTCATGACAAGAAGGGACAAGGCCAGTGGGATGAAAAGAAAGGGATGGACAGAAACATTTTTTAAGAGGACAGTATTGGAAGATCTTGGATCTTAAAAAAATAATAATGAAAACTGAGGGTCAGGAATGTAGCTTTCGAGAGGCATGGAGGGCTCAGAGCCTAAAAATCAGAGAAAGTCTGGATGCCAGGAAGATGGGTCAAGTAAGTTAAGATAAAGTAAGCAGATTATAAGGCTATAACATGACTTCCATAGTGGACACAATTGAATGGAACAAGCCTGAGTTTTCAGATTTGGGCAGGGGATCCAGTGAATTAAGGAACAAACAGACTCACGCTGACCTTGAAGTCCCAGTATTTAGATTTGAAATCCCATCTTCTCCATTATCTAATGTTATGACCTTGGGCAAGTTACTAAACCTCTTTGAACCTCAGTTTCATCATCTGCAAAACTGGAATGATGTGTAATTAAAAAGAGAAGACCTGTAAACTGCCTTTCACCTTATCTGCCAGACAATAGAGACTTAATAAATCTGGATCCTCACAAAGTATTGGCCCCATGATGAGAAACCAAAAGGGCCTTAGAATTGGAGGACTGGTTGAAACAGTCCATAGTAAGCATAATAGCTAAATTAAGAAAGAGTCATTTATCTTCTTGCTCTAGAAGGATTCCAAAGCCAAGCCAGCCCCTGACTCTAATTTTCCCCAATGTATCATTTACATCTATTTGAGACAAGACAGAGTCTGGCAAGGTCAGGGACCAAGATATCAATTTCTGGCGTTAAATTGCCGTTCATGATACAGGAGAGGTCGTCAATGTGTTTGCATTAATAAGGCCCTATCTGGCCTGCCAGGATCTGGAAAAATGCCCAGGAGACCAGCTAGGAGAATATCATCATCAGTAGAACAGGTCCTGGCTATTGAATGGTGACAGGAAAGTGAACTCCAGGGTCCTAAATGATGAATTCTATCTTCTTTTATAAATAAATTCTAATTGCATTTCATTATCAATACAATTAATTAATCTATTGGAAGCTATTCATTATGTCTGAATGGATAAATGGTAATGTACTTAACTGGTACTATTTTGGAAACTGAAACACTCTGCCCCTCCCCCCCCACCCCACTCCCACCCAGCCCATCTCTTTGAATGCCCCAGGGCAAGGGAATACTAACCGTTTACCTTAGAGGAGAGCTGGCCCCAGCTAACACTCATAAAGTAAAGAGCAGCCTTAACTATCAGACTAACCTCCTAGCCAGGCAAGAGAAATTCAGAACCCTGCAAAAGTCGGTTTTCCAAAAGGTGAGGATACTATGTAGTGACCATACCACTTAAAATACAGAAGCTAACTTTAAGACTAGGGAGAAAATACCTCTGCCTTGCTTTACAGAGAGTGGTGCATGTTCCTTAAATGTAGAATCAAAAGTTCTCCATCTAAAAGAGTCTCCTTGCCTTCATATCATTCACCTTTGAAATCCATATACTTAAGCCAAGGATTTTACCATTGTTTAAAACATTCATGGAATTCTGCTTTTGGATATAACATTAAGCCAGATTGAGGCCCTCAAGAAAGCCAAATTTATTACTCTGTAGTCACGTGTGTTTGATTGTTTTCCCAAAAACATATTAACTGGTTTGATAATGGAGTTACCTAGGTTTGGTTTTAAATCATTTTTAGCTGTTTCCAAAAATAAAATCCACCCCCTTAAAGAAAAATATTTGGCCACTGAGAGGGCATTCAAAGCTGTGTTCTACAACATGTTAAGCAGTCTAAAAGATTGTTGCCCCAAATCAGTTAATCAACATGTGTATGTCAGCGTGTGTATGTTCACATCCAGGTTTGCAGATGCATAGGAAATTATCGGGAAGAAAAATCAATTTTGACAGTGGTCACCTTGAGGCATTAAGATTATACATAATTTTTAAAATTATGTTTCTCTATGCTTTCCAAACTTTCTGCAACAAACCTATATAAGGAAAAGACACAAGATACATATTTTATAAATATAGTTTTAGTGTGCCACAAACCCTGAAGACAACTCCAAATCAGAAGTTACAACAAAGCTTGGCTCAGCAAAGCATCGGTGGAGTGAATGCATTGCCTTCCATGTTACAACTTTTGAAGGGCACAACCCTCATTTAGATGTACAACTTCTACTATGTTTGTTTGTTAAAAAAAAAAAAATCACCCTCCATTAACTTAGAGCCACATTGTGTAATGTCACTCCGTCCGTGCCAGTGGCAACCAAGCATTGTAATGAAGACTGCCGGGTACGTGCAGTCACTAATCCCCACGGACAGAGCCCAGGACAGATCCGCATTGTGCCGAACTCCATTCTGCTACACAGGGTCATGGTCTGGAGCCAGGCCCCAGCGAATTGCCTTTGCAAATCCTGCACCACACGCCAGAAGCCTTTCTAAAGGAGAGGAAGAAAAGGCATGACCCCATCTCAAATGTAATTTCTTGTGTTCTCTATCACAAGGTATCCAAGGGCATTGGCAAGAACCAACAACAGCAGTAACACAGCCTTGTGATGGACGGCAGGGCTGTTCCAGGTGGTTCAGGGACAGTCGGCAAATGAGAGCGTCTACACCTCTTTCAGGGACCTAGGGCCTCCAGGCCCAACTCGCTCTGTGACGTCACAGTCGATGCCTACCAGCAAATGGGCTGGCCGAGGAAATGCAAGGAGATAGGGCCTGATCAGACCATGCTGGCAAGAGGGAGCTAAGTTTCCCATGATAAAGAAAATGGAGCATTTGGATTCCTGAGAGGTGTTCTTAAAATTTACAGCAAATTTACCCTCTCTTGGTGCTGCACGTTTGCCCAATTCATGACATCATTTCCTCCAATCTTTCTGATATGGAATCACCAAGAATTCTCATTAACAACAAAAAAGAGTTTTGCGTACTCCTGAGGAAAAAGGGAATAAAGGAATGAAAATGATCATCACCGTGATTTGCAGGGTACCCTACATGTTTTTGGCAAATTGGAACTTAGGGGTGCCTTTCTCCTATATGCAGTGGCCTAGAAGCAGCTCAGATCAGCAGTGGGGTCAGGTGGGCCCTGAAGGGGGCTGAATAGGAATAATTGAAAAGTATCTGTTAATTTGATTTTTTTTTAATCTATAGAAACTCTTAACAAAAGCCTAAGATTCCAGAGAAAATTATATGGGCAGTGAAAGTTGACCAGGAAGAGGGAGTATAAGGAGCTCTGTAATATGGCCTTATCACTCACACTTTAGCTGATAGGATGAGGCCTCAAAGGGGATATGCAATTTTGCTGTATTTAAACTATTCCTCAACAAACCTGGTTTTAAAAGAAAGAGGCTAAGCAACTGCAAGGAGTGTTGGAATTTTTTCTATACAACTTTTCTCTCTCCCACGCAACTAACGCCTGGTAATGAAGAGGAAGGTGCATGGAGGACTCCCACTCTGGGTTTCTTGTACTTCACATAGATGACGAGTGTCATAGAATCTTCTTTGCATGCTCCCTTTCCAGCTGGCCCAGGTATTAGGATACTCTGATGGAGCCTTGAAGCCACTAAATGTCTTCCACAGTAATAAAAGCCTTCCTACTGTGAAACATCTTTAAACTGCTCTGTACCTCTCAAAAACAGGCTCCTGAAAGGTACAACTGTGCATCTGTAATGATGTAAGAGAGAAATACTTCACTTGCCAAGAAGCTAATCAGTCAATCAACACCTAACCTTTTAGAAAGAATTCATCCACACTTCACTGGGCTCCCTGTCTGTCCAAAAAGCAATAAAGCATCATGGGACATACCTAGTAATAGTTCAGCAGATGGCAGAATTTTAAATATAGAAAACAATCAGCCAACCAACCAACAGGTTTTAAGCATATGTTCTTTGGAGGCACAGTTCTAGACTCTGGAGGAGACCAAGGCTAAAAGAGAGTTTCTGCCTTTGGTAACTTTTTGATCATCATCAGGGAGATTTACTTGTTAAAAACTGAATACTTCAAAAATCCTTGGGGAGTGGGTGTAGCTCAGTGGTTTGAGCGCCTGCTTCCCATGTATGAGGTCCTGGGTTCAATCCCTGATACCTCCTAAAAAAAAGTGTTATGCTTCAACTTATGTATAGTTTAATAGTTTAATAGTTTATAATCACTTTCACATAAATTAGCTCCACCCTTCCCTATGGGGTTTGTATTGATCACCCTGTTTTATAATTGAGGTAATATATAAAATGGCAGCACAAGAGATGCCAGAAGACAGGATATGATGACTGACAAATGAACACTGATGGATAATGCATTCCATTTCACAAAGGAAATGAGAATTGAGGCTAAAACTTTGTGAATGCAAAGTATTTGGGTTAAAAAGAGAGCAAAGATAAGGGCATTTAAAGCAGAGCGAGTGGTGTGTAGGAAGTCAGGACTGTGTGAAGACGGCCAGAGACTGGCTGAACAGAAGGCGTGGGCCCTGGGCAGAACGCATGCTTCATGGCCATGTAAATCCCATACAATGACCCAGAGTGAAGGCCTGTCCAATATGGGCAGGAGTAGGGTCCTAGCCACAAGAGTTCCTTGGCAAAACACGGCCCTGCCCTTATCTACATACATATGACAGTCCCATACAAAGTAGCATAGAAAAAATGGTGAGCACAAAGGGTTGCAGAGAGATGAGTGGCGGCTCTCAAAAGGGGTTATGCTGGATGTTTGGAGGGAGACATCCAGGGCGATAACTTGGAGTCAGGGTCCGAGGCATCTCTACACACCCAGTACCACCGACTGGCCTCAACACTCTTAATTAACTCTTTCTTCTTCCCACTGCCAAAAAGAAAAAACAAAAGAAAAAGAAAATTCTAAGCTCATGTAAATACTGTGTGGTTTCATTATCATTCAGAAAATCCTCCCAAAACCTCCCAAAGAAAACATCACTGTAGTGCAAAAGGGTGGAATAACCAAAATCTAGAATATTCTTGGTAAGGGATTTATAGCCTTTTTTTTTTTTTCCTGGCTCTTTTCAAACAGATAGGTAGACACAGTTGGCAGACAAAGAAAAAAAAATGGAAGGCTTCAAATAAATTACAATAGTCCACTCTAATTTATTATTCACTGCATTTGAGCTTTGTCCAAACTGCATTAAGCCAGAATGCAAGAGCGTCCCTGACCACCGCTAAATTCTACGCGGGGTGCTTCAGAGCCGTGTGCTGCTCCCTTCTCCACGGTCTGACCTTAATGGTCAGACATTTATCAGCGTTCTTTCAGTAACCAAACAGCTCTTACGCGGCTTAGGCTGCGCCACAGAGGCAACCTGAAAATGCCTCTGCCGCCCAGCTTTTGCCTTTCCCTGGAGAAGTTTAAGCTGGCGGCTTATCCAGGCGTATCTTCCCTCACCAGATTGGGCCCTATCACCAACTCAGCCACCCTCTTAACCTTCCTCTGAGGAAGGAAGATTGGGGGCCAGAAAGCATGATTGAGTAGTGACCCCTCAGGCTCCTGCACAAGCACGTGGTTACTCTGCAGCTAAATTTCCTGAGGTTGGGCAAGGAGGTGTTCCCAACGGGGTGATCCCATTATAGAAACTTCAAAGGGATAAAATGAGCACCAGGGTTCCTTATGTAGGACAATATTCCAAAGTCCAAATATCATTCCATCTGGAACACTAGGTAGGACAAGTCTGTGATGGTTTTCATTTTGTGAATGGTCTTAAAAGAATGGCATCATTATGACCGTTGGCCGACACCGCCCACGGTCTTGCCTACTATAAGCTTCGTTCGGGCAATGCAGTCCTCCTAATTTCAAGGAACTCAACTGCTCACGCCCCTTCCCTTCAAGGATTACAGTGAAAATGTGCTGAGAGCAAATTAAACCCCACCACCTTCTGAACCACGTGGCCGCTAGGCTAGCTTTACATAGTCTTTCAGAGTTCTCCTATGTTAGAAAGTTTGAGATTTACAGAAAGCAACAGTGGCCTGGAAGTGAAGACTCTCATCCCTATGGAAATGAGTTCCAGCGACCCATGTGGGTGGGAGAAGGGTGAAGCTTAAATGCTTAAGATTTATTGAGCACCTGCGATGATCTGTGTTCTGTTCAGGACACAGCAGAGGAGGCATAACTTCTCTTTCAATCAGGTTAATGAGGAACTGATGTCTTGAAGCCTTTTAAAAACACAAAGTGCTGTACAAATGTTAAACACCAGCCATAACGGGAGTCCTGCTGCCCATCTAGCTGCCTGATATGGAGCAATCAATAGCAGATCTATAATTCTTCCCCAGCGCGGCAGTAGAGGGCTCTTGCCCTCAGCAGCATGTACAAAAGCTCACAGTCCCTTTGCTCAAAACCGTGTCAGAAGTCAGAAGGGGACTCAGTTTCTTCCTA
>PVKH010039998.1:0-11114 GCA_004027955.1 Chaetophractus vellerosus | reverse complement strand
CATCCCACTTAAGATTTATTTGTGCCCAAATTAAATCCCTAGAAATGTAACTGCGAGCAGTGTTAGCTTGTTATAACAGTTATCCTAACAAGATCCTGTTATAATTAACTGACTGTCACACAGTGACTTGTCACAGAAGACAGGAATAGAGCTTTTGGTTTACCCTCCTCCATTTTTAGTAACTGTTTAACTCTGGCCTTCAATAGTGAATTATATTTAGGTAATATTGCAATGACTCATAATTGGGGTTGAAAGTTGAATTTTTTAAAGCTGTAAAATTTCATTCTCTTACATATTTTATTATTGGGTATGCCTAAAATAGTTATTGTATTTTGGAGATTTAATTTTGACAGTAAATTCATATTTAAAAAAAAAACGATTTGCTCCTCCTTAGAGGTCCATCTAACACATCCAATGGAATATTGCTGAGATTTCATATTTGCCACTCAGCCTTACTTCCCTATATGTTACTACTTTGTCACCACGGTTTCAGACTTTTTAAAAGATAAACCTAATACAAAGTAGTTTTACTTATTCTTCTCTTTAAACATGCCTTACCTAAAGCAACATTTTTTCCAAAACATCAGAAATCTATGAGGTGGAAATTAAGAGAAAGAAATTTTAGAACTTGAGAATTAACCTTTAAAGTATCTCCCCACTTAAAAATTCACCTTGAAAATACTTGAAAGAGAATTTGCGACATTTTCTCTAAAATTCCAAGGGTATTATCATTGCAAAGTGGAAGACATATTCACAATTTAGTGTTTAGACATTTCTGGCTAATTATTATTATTATTCACTTATCTCAGAACCAAAACATATATTTTCCTAGATGGGATCTAGATGATTAATATTCTAGAAATGATCACCATCACATTTGGATGCCATTTGAAATGAACCTCAGTACCCTCTCCTCATTCAGTCTTACCATATCCCTTTGTCCTAAAGGGATGCTCATTAAGGTCCTGATTGGCTTTCCTTGCCTTGTCACTATCCTTTTGCTCCATATGGATGGGTTTTTATTTTTTTCAGATGCAAAATCCCTAAAGCCCATCTTATTCCCCAAGTAAATCCTGTTCATGTCCCTTTTCCCCCTAATACTCCTGAAACTGCCTCTTCCCTTTGTGATATATTCTTTGGTAAAATCACATGGAACTGATTTTTTTTTTCCTTTTCCCTTATCATCTAGGGCTAGACTATAGAAAGGGGGACAATAGGAGAATTGAGACATTCAAATGTGATCCACAAAAGCTGCACCTGCTACAGGGAGGGGGTGGGGTTGCACTGTGGGGATAGGGGAGCAGTAAGTCGCCTACTTTACTTCTTTAGGGTGTTATCTTCGAAGTAGCCACTATCTCGACTGGGACCTGGTTCCAAAGTAACATGGGCCTTTCTGGCATGATTCTTGTCTGGCCCCCCAAGGTGTCAGGAAGCCTTTCCAAGACCAAATGATCAGGTCATCTGGGCACTTAGCAACTGCGGATGCTCTTTTCAACTCTGTGTGGCGGTCAATATTGATTTTCTAAATATTTTTAAAAGAGAGTTCAGGAGAAAACCCTTTTCTGTCTCCCCCATACCCTTCTCCAATCTAAGTACAATTTTAAGTCAAGAAAAGTTTTAACTCATATGGATATTTTGCAGAGATTGTATTTCCACTCTGGCTTTCCATCTTTCTCTTTATAAAAGCAGCCTTGTACATTGGAATAGAAACTATCTCAAATAATGTAATAGGAAGAATTTGCATTAATTATTGTGTGGTATATGAAATTAAGTAACTTTTTTTTTTAAACTTTATGTTAAAGGAGTATCCACAGAGCAACATATACCGAGTGCCTCCTAATTACTCACCCATTTCCTCCCAAATGATGCATCATCCACAGTCTACCTTGTGGGGTTACAACCTCATTGGCCAGCCCCAACAGCCTGGATTTTTCCTTCAGAACCAATCTCTTAATCCAGGTATGTGTAGAGAAAGCACAGTCAGATCGCTCCAAGACAAAAAATAACTTGAGGTTCTCTTTGCTTTTAACCTGAAACCTTCAAAAAATTTGGGGATTTTAAGAACTTAATACTCAATTGGGATTTTCATAATTCCCTCCACTCAAGATTTTCTTTTTTCCCCCCTCAAATAAAGTTCAAGTTTATGCACTAATTTGGAATTTTCATCCAGTTTTGGAAGGGAATTAGCAACTGATCAAAATCTGAGCTATGAGATAAAAAATAGATAAAGATTTTATGTTGTTAAATTTGTGCACTTTTTTATCAGATATAATTCTTAACAGCATTTTAAAAGATTAGAAAATACTGTACAGTGTCATTGTTTTCTTATGGCTTGAATTTTAAATTGTTGATAACATAAAGCATCTAAAGAATTAGGTTCTGCAAGTAGATGTGGATAGATCTTTACAATGAAAATTATTATATCCAAAGTAAATTTGCATGATTTTAATATTGCTTTGGTTTAAACGCAAGTAGATTTTATTTCCTAAATGAGAATGTTTTTCAATAAAAACATCTCCATAAGAAATGGATTAATTTTCTTTATAGATGAAAGGTTGCCTGTTTTAGCAAAATAAAGATCTGTATTGTGTTAGGGTGTACCACCATAACCAATAATTTCTATCTTATTGTCTTCTGTTATAGTGTGACTTTTATTGTAACTTGAGTATGATATTTTGAGGCTCAGGGATCAAAATGTTTGATTCTTGAATTGTAGCAGAAGAGAATCCATATTCTGTCCTCTAAACTGGCCTAATTCCATGGGAATTAAAGTATCTAGTTTTAAGTCCAGCTCTGCCATTCTCTTGCTGTACAATCTTGTCCATGTCTTAATTTCTCTGTGCCTTTGTTTGGTTATCTGTAAAACAGATATACTAATATCGACCTCATAGGCTGGTTCACGTATTCATTCATTTAACAAAATGTATTGAGCTTCACGATGTGCCTGGCTATGTTTTGAGTGCTGCATTATTACAGTGGTCAGAGTGGACAAATATCTCTGTTCCTTTTTAAAAGATGAAATAAAATTCATATCATATACACACATATGTGTGTATATATGTGTGTGTGTGTGTGTGTGTGTGTGTATATATATATATATATATCACCTAAAGTAAATAAATATAGCACTTAGAAAATAGCCTGATGCGGTGTACGTGTTCAGTGAATGTAGCATATTTTCACCTCACTGCTTATGCACCTACTGGTCCCAGGCCTCTTCCTCCGATATCTTAGAGCCTCACTGTGTGATCTCCTTTGGGTTTTAGTCAAATCGCACTTTTTCAAGGAGGCTTCCACTGACCACCCTGTTTTAAAATGTAAACCACACCCCTTCCCTGCACTCTCTTGTCCCCTCCCTTCCTTCTGTTTCTCTGCAGCATTCAGCACTTGCTTGCAAATTATGTCTTTTATTTACTTACTGGTTTGTTGTCTGCACCAGAATGTATGCTCTGCAAGGGCACTTTTTTACTGTTCACTTCATTGTCCCCAGAACTTAAAGCAGGGTCTGGCTTGTGGTAGGTTCTTAAAAAAAAATACCTTGATTGAATGAATGATGAATGTAGACTACAGGGTACAAACTAGACTTAATGATGAATGTGGAAAATCATACCCAATTTTTTACTTTAAGTTTGAAGCCCCATGTGTATTTGGCAGCAGTTTTACTCTTTGTAGCTATTCAGATCAAACCTGACTCTCTATAAGCTGAAGGCTTTACTAATGTGTAAAAGCACTCACCTTTCCCCCTAGAATACTATAAAAGGTGTTTATAAGTCGAGCGTTTAGGTATTAGGTAGGTCTTAGTTATGACATATAAGAAAACATTTTAAAGAAAATCATTATTTTTGAAGATTTCATATGAATGAATTATGGATTTTCATAAAGCATAGTCCTCTGAAGTTGCAGAAGAGTTTGTATATTTTGATTCCAACTATGCTTAGTTAAAATACAAAACAATACCCCCCCACACACACATTTTTACCAGTCTCTCTCTAATACACACAAACACAAGCACACACACACACCAATATGGTAAAGTTATAAGGAATTGCACAGGAATGATAAACACCAAGTTCAGAATAGCATTTGGTAGAAGGAAAGCAAAGCAATTAGGTATACAAAGGGTTTCATATGTGTTTATATTTTATTTCTTTATTTGACTCAGAGCGACAAGGGTATAATAAAAGTTAAGGAAATTAATGTATACCATAGTCTAATTAATCCCTAAAAAGAGCTTTCCATTTTATAAAATGAGCCAAGGTTTTATGTAATAGTATAGTTCCAGTTCTTGCTTTAGCATGTTACCTTGACATGTGTTACTCAAATTGATTTTCCATTTTTTCCAATTATTTCTCAAGTGCCACTGAATGGCTTCCCAAATCATATTGCTGGTTGTGCTCTTGAAGCCTTTCAAAGATTGTGGGATTTTTGAGTGAACAGCTTTAAATTGATTTTTTCCATCTTATAACCTGCTTTTAAAAAAAGATAAATTATCTTTTGTGAGATATTTTTAAAGAGGTTTTATCATTTATATACTTTAGAAAATATAGAGTGTTTGTGGTGAATGGGAAGGATGGCATCTGATTTGAAGCCAGTAGGTGTTTAAAAAAAATTTCCCAGCTCTTAGAGGCATTTGACTATACACACACACACACACACACATGCACACACACACACACACGAACATACACATATATTAAGGATTTTCTTTGATTTCTTAAGTGTCAATATAATTATCAACATGTTTTTTTTAACCTTCAGAAAAGATGTTTTTGTCTTTAGAATCATGGTATTTGAAGTTTCAAAGTTCTTTGGGTTTTTAAAGAATTATTTTCATTCCTCTCTACTACAAAACAGGCGTTTTCATTTTGCCATGGCAAAGGAGTAAAAATAACACGGGCTTTCGATTTGTTTAAAATTACAAAATGATTTCTATGCCTGGATTAGGACACTTGGCAAAGTATACTACAAAGATAATACGTTTTATGCAATATGTTTCTGAGGGCCTAGAATAATTTACAACCCAGATAATTCTGGAGTTACGCTGACAACTCTGTTTCAGGCATTTCAGTTTACCACCTGATATGGTGCCTCCATGAAGTTATATTTAAATATTATAATTCACTCCTACCCCGTCTTCCCCATCCTTTGGAAATGATGCAACTCTTTACAGAGCTTTAATACTTTCAGGGTGTGGGGCAGTGCATCGTTTTATATTTTGGTCATAAAGTAAGGTTTTTGCAGTTTGATTAAATGAAAGGAAGACCTGTCACATTAACGTACTCAGAGAGCCCTTCCTTCTGGTCACTTTTGCAGGTGGCTCCAGATTGGACCCTGCAGGTTCCTTTGTCCCAACAAATACCAAACAAGCTCTTTCAAACATGCTGCAGCGGCGCTCCGGCGCCATGATACAGCCACCCTCCCTCCACACAATCACGTCGCAGCAGCAGTTGATACAGATGAAGCTTCTGCAGCAGCAGCAGCAACAGCGGCTTCTCAGGCAAGCCCAGACTCGACCTTTCCAACAGGTTTGTCTGGATCCAGCAATGGAGTCATCTGTGTCTTATACTCCTCTAGCTAGGGAAGAGTTTGGGGTATGTAGCCTGTTCTTCCCACGTGCTCATCGTGTATACCTGTGTGAGTGCAGGTATATCTTTCTTATACCACTTTATACATGCTTTTTCTCCTTTATGTTTTACTGTTATCACTGATCAAATAAGAGCTCTAAAGGTCTTAGGTTTATTAAAGGTATGCCTTAAAACAAAAAGAAGAGATAATGACCTTTTAATCAATCAGAAGAAGCAAACCTTTCACCCTCAAGGTGTCTTTCTCCGAGCACACATTCCCCATTATATTTACCACCATATATATTTATGCCTTTTAACACTATTTCATGTATTATTTTTTGATTTATTGCTTCGAGGTTGTGTCTCTGAAGCCTATGATGTCTCTTAGGCTTTCTCCTACAGTGCCAAGGACAGACTATATTTAGTGTTTACTTGATAATGTCTAGGAAACAATGAATAAATTACAAACAACAGTCAGTATATTCGTGCATTCAATTTAATTATTGACTTACCTTGT
This sequence comes from Chaetophractus vellerosus, assembly GCA_004027955.1. Lineage (NCBI taxonomy): Eukaryota > Metazoa > Chordata > Mammalia > Cingulata > Chlamyphoridae > Chaetophractus > Chaetophractus vellerosus. Next base: position 5,033 of record PVKH010039998.1, on the reverse strand, counting down.
TTTAATTTTTGTACTCTACAACACAGTATTTCCAACTTTTTAAAAAAGATGGTAGTGGTTATACTTAACAAAATAACCATGGAAGTCACACAAAACTTAGTATGGATTCATGAAACCCATGTATCTATACCAGCACATTAAAAATTAAATAAAAAGTGGGAAGTGAGATTGTGACTTCTTTTTCTAGCTTCTTTATACTTTTTTGTATTTTCCAGTTTTCCAAAATGGGAATGCGCTACCTAGTGATAATAATAACTAACACTAATAGAGCACTTACTATATGCCAAAACATTTCTAAGAACTTTAACTTTATTAGGCATCTTAAATCTCACAATAATCCTATGTGTTAGGTAACTATTAGGATCCTCAGTTGGAAGTAGCCAGTTTAGAATTGTATCCTGCTATAAGAAGAACCAAAAGCTTTCAAAATAGCAAACGATTCTAATGCTTATTAAAATAACAGTAATTTTCTAGGCTTATCTCCATTGTATAATTTATGGTACTTCTGCAGGCAGGCCACTAGTGAATATTGGGGAGATGCAGAGATTAATCGTGCATTCTTGAAAATGGTTCCTTTTTAACTGAAGTACAGGAGCGAGGAAACTGGTTTAACTGCATGAGAATGCAAACTGCAGTCACTGCATGCTTGTCTCTCTGACTTGCTCTAACTCCTTGGGTATTGGGTAAATTGGGCTTAAGCTGCTGCTTATACATAAATAATGAGGATTTTATTGAAATATCCAAAATAATTGATTTTCATATTCATGTTTTCAGTATTCAATAACTGATTTTGCTTAAACAGTATTGTTTGGAGTCTCAATGGGATTTTAGCTTTTCTAAAATCCCACTGATGAAGAAAAACACTTGTGTCATCATTTCATATCCTTGTTGAGAGAAATTTTTTTAAAAATTATAAGAAGTTGAGAAACTAATCCAAGATAATGAATTGAGCTCCCTTTTAAATTAATTAAGCCTAAGTAAAACTTGCCTTCCAAGGCAAGTTTTATGTCTACTTTTTTATCACTAGATATAATTTGATTATTAATAACCCACTATCAAACTTAAGTGCTGTATTCAATTTAGAATTGCTCTAAATGGTTCCTAGAATTGGGGAAAGGCCCACTGGGCCATTGTTTTAGTTTCCTCACGGATAAAGCAAATACCATGCAATGCGTTGTCCTAACCAATAGGAATTTATTGGCTCACAGCTTTGAGGCTAGGAGAAATCCAAAGTCAAGGTGTTATCCAGGTTGGCTGCTGGCGCTCCTGGGTGCTTGGCTTTTCTATTACATGGCATTGGACACGGCGGCCTCTTCTGGCTTCTCAGTTCCTTTGACTTACAACTTGTGGCTGCTTCCTATGACTTTCTTTCCCTCTGTAGCCTTCCCTATAAGGCCTGCAGCAGTAGTAGGGTTAAGACCCATTCTGATTCATTTGGGCCACACCTTAACTAAAGTAACCTCAACACTAAGTTTTACTTACAATGGGCTCACACCCATAGGAATGGATCAAGTTTAGAACATGTTTTTCTGGGGTACATACCTCCAAGCCAAACAGACATATACGGGTAAACATTCCTATCTTCCAAAGGCCCACTTCCTGATATAAGCCATCATAACAATTTCCTCTACAGCAAAATTGTTTTTAGAAAGAAATCTTATAAGATAATCTGTCTATAATCAGTTTCCTATTTGGAGAAGGTAGACTTATGATCTAAAATGTACTTGGAAGACACATTACTGCTGCATCTTCCTTAAATCACTCAAAAATACCTGATTCTTCAGTTACACCACCTGTAGTGGTTTTGTTTTGACTAACGGGAATTAACTGATAGTTCATTCTTTTTCTTCCTGATTCTTTTGTGCCAACTCTGTCATGATGTTGGATTAATTTTTAAAAATTGCTTGCCTTTTAAGATCAGAAATACCTTCAAATCCTAGAAAATCAAATGTGTAACAATGATTGTACGATATTCACCTTCCTCCTCCTCCTGTATTCTTATTTAACAGTTGAAACATGCTTCGGAGTCTTCTGAAGGACTTTCACAAGCAGACATGTCTTTTTCTCTCTGACCATCATTCACGTGCTGGGTAATTGAGGAAAATAGTATTCTTGTAAGGAAGATAAATGCATCTTTCTTGCAACCACAGGGTACAGTGATCCTATGCAGAAAAATGAAACTCGTATGTCAAGTATTTTACCTGCATCTAAGAGGTTCTGAGGAAATGATAGCTCCTTTCCTCTCTCCTAATAGATCACATTTGTGCTATCAGTATGCCTGGGATATAGCTAAATATGCTATTGTGGTGGAAAGAAATTCTTCTTGAGATAACCCTTAAAAATCTAGGATAAAGATAATTTATCTTTAATTTATGGAATATAAAGTGATATTGATAAATTGTTCTAATAAATGTGCTAAATGCAGTTAGTTGTTTTCCTGATAAGTACTGACATATCCTTCCTGATCGGAAACAACATTAAAAGTGTTGATTCTCATTTAGGCAGAAACATTTTCTTAGATTAAATACCTCTACATGATGTGCTTCTCTCTAGCTACATAAGAAATTGTAGAGTAATTCTTTTAGCTTTTTGGCTTTTTATTGAGGAAATTAAATAGATATCATTTTTTTCTCCTTATCCTAGCAATTTTCTTATTCCAGAAGTCCATTTTCTCAGATGTGTTGGAGAATTTCCACTTATATTAACCTTCAAAACTGATCTTGGAATTGCAGTAGATACTTATAAAGCCTGATTAGTTTCTCCAGGACTTGAATGTGACTGCTTCCTAAGCTAGTTGCCCAATAACCTACTGTTTGTCCCCTTCTTTTATAAGGTTGGGCATTGGACCTTATAATATATTCTGCCATCCTTTCATCTACTAAGAACACCATAGAAATTTATGAAGTATTTATCAAATGAATGAATGCCTGAATTGAACAGCTATTTCCAGAAGCCTAGAGCTTCCCCCACCCAATCATTAATTCTTAATACTTATTAGCAACCTTATTTCTATCCACAAACCTTTCTCATAGCCGTCCCACCAAGTGCAGTGGTTGTTTTGAAAACTTAGATAGGGCAGGGGAAACATAAATTCTCAGAGTTTACAGGAGTCCCCTTAGCTTCTTCCCATGTTAGCATTGGTAGAGACCATTTAGCCTTAGGTGGTACATGATGCAAACTAGAATACGTTTATAAAGTAAGCCTCTAGTTCCACTGCAGAGATTGAATGTCAGCTTCAGTCAGTCATGGACCTTCTGTTATGGACCTTTTTATATTTCTTCAGGAATGTTTGAATGTGTTTTAGTGTTTAGAAAACAGGTGCTAAATAGCATAGGTATTGCTATGTATTTTGAATCAAATTATTTGATGTAATGATTGCTATTTCAATTGAGTGTATTTTCTTACAGCTTTAGTGTATACAGACATACATAGGGAAACATGTTCTGGCAAGGAAGCTTGTTTTCATTCTTCTTAGTTGTCGTCCTCACCCAGGAAAGTAAGAACGATTAATTTCCAGTCTTCATTCAGATGTCCCTCATTTAGAAGGAACCCAGTACCATACCTCTCTCTGCCTCACAGCCTCACCTTTAAATGGAGTTAATGCAATACTAACTTTATAGGGTTGTTGTGAAATTAATGATTTAATACATGTAAGAGCCCTTAGGAAAGTGACTGGCTCATAGTAAGTGCTCAGTAAATGTTAGCTTCCACACTTATTATCATTGCTGTTTTATTAGAATTAATTTTATGGTTTTATTGTTTCAAAGGAAGCCCCTGTCCCAGAAAAATGGTTCATTTTCTTAAATATGTTATGGATTAAAAGAATAAAAGCATGTTAAATGTTTTACTTATTATTTTAATTGTCCCTATAAGATTGGTTTAATTCTCATTTGCTCAGTGGCCACCAGTAGAACAGACTAATAAAAAGGAATGTTGTTTAATTTTCTTAATAGCCATTTCAGGGACTAGTACAGTATGTTCTTAGCCTCTAAATTCTGTGATACAAGCTTTCAATGTTTCAGTGTTTAAAATATCACTATTTTACTTTTCATATATTCTTATTCTTTGAGAGTTGTCACCAAATATATATTGGTTATAATAGTGCAAGATGCTGCTTGAATTGTTTTCCAGTCTACTAGTTCTTTTACTCAATGATTTTTTTCTGACAGAAGGAACTTCCTCGCCTCTTCCTTCTTTGTAACAATCAATGCCTGACAGTTTAAGAAAGCAAAGAAAGATAAATAGACAAGTATATGGCTAGCTTAAGTTGATTGTAACAAATTTAAAAATAAAAAAAATCAATTGGTTTTAGGCTACTGATAATGACTCATGGATTTTCATGGCAATAAAGAAGATTTCTGACAGAAAATAAAATGGTGTGCCCAGTTATGGCAGAAAGTAACCTGTATGGAAGTTAGGTTATTAACCACAGAGCAGGTCCCATCATTATGTATGCAAATAAAGGAATTAGGTAATGTAATGAAGGATGGATGACTAAGTTAGACTCTCCTAGAGTTGTTAGTTCCTTGGCAAAAGTGACTCTCTGACCTCACGAAAACATAACTTTTGGGACTGATGAGACCCATTTAAATTGAGCATCCACTCTTTGCTTGATGATTGATTTCTGAGGCTTCCACCCTGCGGGTATTTTATAGTCTTGGAATAGCTGTTTCCTTCCTTTCTCTCCCTTCCACTTGCTCTGTAGTGGTATTTTTCAAATGTCCAGTGTAGAACAGAAAATAATATAGCAAACACTAATGTACTTACTAAATAGCAGTATTCTGCTATATATGCTCTAGATCGTTTTTTATAAATAAAACATTATAGATAAGATGAGACTCCTTGTATATGCTATCATTCCCTTCCCATCCTTGAAAGGGGTAATCACTGCCACAAATTTAGGGTTTTTCAGTCTTAGGAATATTTTTATACTTTTACTACCTGTTTTTGCACCATTGACCTAAACATTACATACTATTATTTTACACATTTGGAACTTTATATAAATTGTATCACACTCCACATATCCTTTT
>PVKH010039997.1:0-11115 GCA_004027955.1 Chaetophractus vellerosus | reverse complement strand
TCGATGAGTTCCTGGGAGAAGTTCGCTGTCAAGCGACGAGCTGGGAAATTCTCTCCGAATGTTGAAATCAGTTCCCTTTTATAAGCAGTCAACTGAATGGATAACAGCGTCATCCATTCTTCATCCAATCTTGCTGATTGATGCAGATGCAATTAGCCCCAGGCTTGCTGGACCCAACAGCTGGGCACAATTACCTGGCCTAGTTGACACATTAGCCTAGCCATCACACCATAGAAAGGAGAAATATACTGTACTAGTCAGACAAAGGGGTGCTGATGCAAAGTACCAGAAATCTGTTGGCTTTTTATAAAGAGTATTTATTTAAGGTGGATGCTTACAGTCACAAGGCCATACATAAAGCGTAAGTTAATTCCCTCACCAAAGTCTGTTGCCACATGTTGGAGCAAGATGGCTTCCAATATCTGCAAGGGTTCAGCCTCCCTCTTCCTCTGAAGGCTTTGTGGTCCCAGCTTCTTCCAATATCAGCTATAGGCTGGCATAAATCTTGCCCCTCTTACTCATTTCTGTCCTGGCTCAGCTGCTCAGGGCTCTGGTCTCTACAGCTGCAAATTATCAGGCAAATGGCTCATCTCTCTTCCCGGGGCCTTTGCCTTGTCTAACGGAGCCTTCTCTGTTTCCTCACATATCTGCTTCTCTGTGTTCTTCTCCTGCATGTTTACTTCCTGGGGCTCCACCTCAAAAACTCCAACTCTCTTTTCTGCTGTGTAGATTTTCTGTGAGTCCCTGCCCACTGATGTGGCCCAATCAAAGCCCTAATCAAAATTTAATCACACCTAGGTACAGACCAGTTTACAAACTTAATTCAATATCTACTTTTGGAATTCATAAACAATGCCAAACTGCCACATATACCATATTAATAAATTGAATGGCTCAATTTGTTAAGATGTTAATTCTTCCCAAATTGATCTAAAGATTCTATACCACATCATTCAGAATCCTTATAGGCTTTTATTTTTTGGTGAAAGTTGAGAAACTGACTCAAATTCACATGTACATGTGAAAGACCTAGAATAGCAAGACAACTTTAGAATATTTAGAATTTCAATATTTTTTAATTAAGCTACAGTAATCAAGACACTGTGATATTAGCATAAAGACAAACAAATAGAACAAAATAAAGAGTCTATAAACAGACCCTCACCTACATGGATAACTGATTTCCAAGGAAATTTGGTGATGATGGTATGTTAATCATCTTGATAGTGATGATGGTTTCATATGTGTATGCATATGTTAAAACTTATCAAATTGTTCAAGTTAAACATGCACAGTTTAATGTATGTCAGTTAAACTGCAAGAAAACTTAAAATAGATCTCCTTTTGTGCATAGGAAAGCTAATCTATATGTTAGTTTACATTTGTTTCTTACCTTTTTTCTTCTCTCCTTTTGCCTCTTCTCTTCTTCCCTTCAATCTTTTAACCTTCATAGATTACTTTCTTCCTCCTTAACCGTTTCTTTCGTAATTCCCTAAAAATGCTTCAGAAAAGTTATAGGAAAAGTTGAGTTTTCAATTGAGTTCATGCCTGATGGAACTTCAGGGAGTTTTACCCCGAGCCAGTGTGGCCAAATGTAATAAGCCCAGGGTTTGGAGTTAGATGGCAATAGATTCTAATCCGTGCTTTGCCTCTTTCCACCTGTACAATTTGAAGCAAGGCACTTACTTTCTCTTACCCTCAATATCCTCATTGGAAAAACAGAGATAATTATACCTATTCTATAATGTCTATAGAATATAGACATTATCATTTAAGGTTAGATAATGTCTGAAATAAGAAATTTTATTTTTGGAGCCTCAACTTCTAATCTGTAAAAAATGAGGAAATATTGTAGCTATTCTCTTAAGGATAATATAGGGATTCAATTTAGATAATGCATGCTAATGTTGTTTAGTCCTTGATGCTAAACATGATAATTCCACTTCCCCATTCATACTGGGTGTCTTCAATCCCTCACTCCAAGAAGGTAAGTGCTAGTATTCTCCTTTTCGTGGAGGGTAAAATTATACTTCTAATAATTTTATAGTTGAAAGACACCTTTGAGATAATTTAGTTCTAAAGCTCTTATTTCCATGACATTAGAATGCTAAGGCTCAGAAATCCGCTAAGAAAATTGCATAATTTAAGACTACCTGGAAGTGTGAGTGCTTTTCAAACCACTTTCTTTGTGACATCCATTGCATAAGGATGAGTAGAAACTCCTTAGGCCTCTGTCAGTTCAGCTGTCCTGTCTGATTCTACAGGGAAGCCTGCTGCTCACTAATTCTAGGCTCGCTTCATTATTATTGCTTGCTATGAGAAGCCAATTCTGTCTCCCCTGCTGCTCTTTTCCAGTCTGACTGCTCAGAGTAATGAGGTCTAACTGGATAGCCCAAGTTTTTCCTCAGTCCTCGAAACTTTTTATTTATGCCTTTGTCTAAGCTCCCTTCTGTCAATGGAAATCAAGTTGAGAGCCATCCCTTCCAAACAGCCCAGCCAAGCTCTACATTTTTTAACATCATTCCACCACACATTCAACAGAACTTTGATTGGGCTGAATAAATTGTCAGAAAAGAGTTCAAACATGTCACTAGCTGATGAAACCAGCTGTGACACTGAGTGGTAGAGAGTGAATTTGCTTTCTAGAAGGATCCAAGGTAGGACTGCAGAAGCTCAGGCATTGGGCCCCCTTTCCTTTGAGATAGGATCTGCAGAGCCATACTGGGGCCCCATACCAATTAGAGTCACACGGGCATTTCCAGCTCTGCACACTCCACAGGGAGCACGCATCTTCTCTTCACACTTGCTCTTCCTGGATTTATCACTAGTATCTAATGTCCTTTGAGCACAGAAAGGAGAGGTGCCAAATTCTAACTTGGTGAATATAAGAAGAAGAAACTATGGAAAGGAAAAGTTATAAAGTGCTGGCCTAAGGACTTTACTTTTCTGGACTCCTTTAGCCATCAAATAATCCTTTGAGATACTATTATTAAGCCTATTTCACAGATAAGTGAGACTTAGAGACGTGTGGTGACTTAACAAAAAAAGCACACACCTAATAAGGAATGGAATTAATTGAGTCTGCATCACATGAAGGGCAGTATAAATATACATTTATTGTCACAGCTCTATCATATATATTTATTAGGAAAAATGGGTAAATACTTTGAAAGGCCAACATTAGCATAAAGTGACTCTTGTATTTAAATTGCCTTTGTGATAGCTTTCTAGATATGACCATTGTCATAGTCTTAGACATTACCAAGTTGACTAATTTCTACCAACATAATATTCCACCACCGATGTTTGAGTCATCATGATCCTTCACTCTCACTAGCTTTAGATTTTCAACAGCTTAAAAAGACTGAAACAATATCAAATAAAGCTGAGTGCAGCAACTACAATGTATAATTCACAATGAAATTTCCCATTACTTGAGACAACCAAGATTTTTATAGTACTTTACAGATTATCAAGCCTATCCTTCTAAATAACTTCATTCATCCTCACAAAAATACTATTAAAGAACATATTTAGTCCTTTCCATAGTTGAAACTGAAAGATGAAAAGGGAAAAGTGCTTTGTAATATTGATATTAGCCCTCACTTTTATCACATTGGGAACTGAGGTTCAGAGAGTGTAAAGCAATCTTAGCCACTCAGCTAAAGTGTGTCAGACAGACAGGCTTTCTCTATACATGTCCTTTCTGCTAAAATATTTTGTCTTCCTCAAAGTATCCAGTTGACTCATCCGCAAACTACTGTTGCTAAGCTCTCTTAGAACCTCACAAGACATGGGCTACACTCGGTTGGGAATCCTCTCATTCTTGGAATTGTTCTTTCCTCTTAAATTTAGCTAATCATGATGGCTAATTCATTACAGTTAGGACCAAACATTTATGACAAGGAGAGGTAAACTGCAAAAATGGCCACAAATTATCTCTTACCCCCCACTGTGTTTGGAAATGCCATCCTACACTATGAGCTGCCCATGTGACCTGCTTTGTCCAGAATGACATGGGTAAAATGAGGAAACCGAGGCTTAAAAGGTATTTGCACATGAAGACTTGCTTCTCTTGGAACCCCTGCCTCTGTCATCATACAAAAAGGCTGCCTACTCTGCTGAATGGTGAGAAACATACGTGTCAGAAACCTCTGTCAATCTAGCTGACTGTCTGAATGCCAGATTGGGAGGAGGCCATTCTTGGTCATCTAGTCACAAATTGAATACCAGTTTACTTGATAAATAAACAAGCTCAGAAAAGTTCCACCAAGCCAGCTCAGATGAGAGCTGTCCACATGTCCCACAGAATCATGAGTGCTTAAATGGTGGTTGTTTTAAGTCACTAAATTTCAATGTGTCTGGTACACATCAAAAGTTAACTAATACAGAGCTCTCTGCCTATATCCCAGCAGGCATTTGCTACTAAAGAGTGACTGTGCTATTAAGCCTTTTCAAATTTGAGGCACGGGCTGAATGTGCCTACCGGTCTTCTCCCTCTAACAAATTCTTCTTAGCAGCATTACTAAGTAGTGGAATATAAATTTGCTGATTTTAGCTCTGGTCTATTTTCAATGTCCCTGAAACCCAAATACTCTACAATGATTAAAATCTTGCCCCAGTGTTTATCTTGGTTATTTTGTAGGTGTTTTCAGTGTGTTTCTCTATATGTTTCTTTGAAGTATTTGGTTACAATGTAGGGAATAAGTAACAAATTCATAGTTCATAAACAAATTGGTCATCTACACACAAGTTGAATGACAGTTTACCTGATAGATGAACAAGCTCAGAAGAGTTCCACCAAGCCAACCCAGAATAGAACACTCCAGACGTTACACATCATGTAAAAACACACGAAAAAAATTTTTACCATATATGTAAGGTTTGTTTGGGATGTTGTCTCAACATTTAAGATTTTGGTTTATCATTTATTCACTTGCAGGGGCACTGAGGTTTGCCTCAAATAAATAAGATGTCATCATTTAAAAGAGTTGTTACTAAGTTATTCTTACTTGGGCAACTCCATAAAGCTTATTCAGGATGTTTTCAGCAGTTGTTGAAACTTTTAATTATAATTAGTCATTTTTCTCAGGCACATAGAGCAGGTTAGCTAATATGTGCTACATCTACATTCAACTCAACACTAAAGACTTGACTCTCAAAACTAAAGCTCATCATGAAACATGTTATTGACATCATAGCCACTGTATTTAATGGCATGCGGCTTCTAAGTCTGCCTAGGATCAAGCTATACCACCATCTCCAGAAAATTCACAAAATATATGTGTTTTAACTCAGTTCCTGAAGGGAATGGGTCAGGGAGACTGCAAGACCAAAGCTCGCACTCAACACAGTGTCAGGCATAAGATTTATTGAGACTTAAGGACAGGAGAGATTCTCTCTCAGAGAAAGAAGATAGCGCTGCAAGGAGGCGGGAAAATGAGAGTTCATATATAGGGTCTCAAAACAGTTTCTGCTAGGGTCATATGAAGGACATAATGGGGTCTGATGATGCTATTGTAGGAAGGAACTGTACAGCCTGGAGAAAATTACAGTCTACAATACCATGTGTACATTGCTTTCCTGTGAGGAGGTTTGTTACATATTAACTTGCGTCCTGGTGCATGCAGGGCAGCTATGTGCTGTAGACTGAGTTTCTCTTAGGGACCCACTGGACCCCTACAATCCAACCCCATGCAGCAGCCTGCATTGCCCATAGGACACACTGCATTTACATTCCACAGCAACAGTATAAGCATAAGGAGAGTCCACATAGACGCATATAGGACCCCAGCTATTTGCTATATTGATTGGTTGATTTTTTCCTTTACCAGTCAGCTTTTAGGGATCTAATGGGGAGGGCTTTTTGTTTGGAATTATCCAGGACTTCTTTTGAGCCCTGGACTTTTACACTGGACCTTGTGACTAGGGTCTTTGGCAGGCTTTATTTTGATCAGCTGCCCTCTCTGTTTTCTATACTAACCTTACTAGCCTTAACTCCCCACTCAGAGAGTTTACATCCATATTCTTAAGGGGAAGCTGAAGGATGACGATCATTTTTCTGTAGCTGCTTCCTGCTGGTTATAGGTAGTAGTACTTGCCTGAGGGGGTGTAAAACTCTCTGGTTAGTCTATGGAAGTTGAGGGAAGGTGAGTCTGGCTCCATGGTTGGAACTGGATGAAATTTCTTCATGGCTAATACTTTGTCCTGGAAGGCATTGGTTCTGGGAGAAATAAACTTAGTTAGAATTTTTGAAGATACATGGTTCTACTAATAGGATAGAGAAGATGGCGGTAAGTGGCTCCAAAAAGGGGCCAGCTAAGACTGGTTCATGGGAGTTAGAAAGACCAGGTGGCTTCAGAGGCTACATCCTCTCAAAGCTGATCTTGTAAATTTCAGATGGTATAAACTGCCACTTCCAGTTCCCACAGTGGTGGTTATGCCTAGGACAGCCAGGAGAAGGATGAGGAGAGGCACTGCCCTAGACATAAACTTACAAAGACAACATAGGCAACAACAAGACAAGCATATGGAAAGCAAAATACAGTACTTAAGAGAGCCATTCTTTTATCCTATAGGCATATTCATTAACTACCTAGAAAATGAATTAATTTTACCGGGACTTTTAACATGTTCAATATCCCTCTGCATATGATCTAAATTAGAAGAGACATTATATTCCTTAGGTATATAGGTACAGCACTTAATACTCATTAATGCACAAGTTGCTCTTTGAGCAGTAGTTAGTAGATTTAAGCACCAGGTTTGCAATACCATACATGTTGTCTATCCAAGGCAGCAGTCCATAACGCCAACTGTGTTTGTTTAAGTTCTACTCACAGTACTCTGGTAATTATCACTCTACTGGTTATGTTCTTCACACAGCCAGCATGCTGAAACACTGTTGGTCCAAGGGAGGCTCTGGTTTTCCACCAGCCTGGTGCAAAGCACTCTTTGGTACTAAGAAACAGAGCCAGTCTGGAGGCAATACCCATTATAAATCTGGCCCTATCAAACCATCACTGGCTGCTGAAGTAGTCAAAAACAGCAACATACTTTCCATCCACTTCAGGAGCATGTCCAGAGATTTGGTCAATCCTTTTATTGTTTTAGGGTTTGTAGTGACCAACCTAGCCAAAAACTCAAATGGCGATGCACTATGCAGGGTACTGGAGCCCTAGTTTGAATGTACAAGAGAGTTTGACAATATTGAATTCTACCTTTTAATTTTTATACACTTTCTAAATACTTTCAATGCAGTTTATAACAGATTAAATTAGCTTAACCATTTTTAATGCTTTACTTTTTACTTTAGCAGTACAGCAAGAAAACCTACTTTCCCTATTATTTTATGAAAACCTAAGATTCCCAATGGAACCAAGATTATTTTCCCCTCACCAACACTTTAATATGAAGATAGAGGTGGCCTTTGACACATTTCCTGTTATAAAGTTACATTTTGTTATGAACATTAATTTAGATTTCTATTTACTAATGGTTTCCTGGAATTATCCATTTAAATATTTCAGTTTAGAAAATGCTTTTGCAAACTTTCTATAACGATAAATTACTTTTACCTTTACATAAGCTTATTAAATTATAAATAGCAACAAATGAAATTTACTTTTATCCACTTAAGTCTTGTCTTACAGTAATCATTTTGTTCTGTGAAAACTAGTCATTTTACTTTAGGACAGATTTATATTTTATTAAACTCAAGCTTACAATTTTTATTACCTTAAAGATTTAATATATTAATTCTAATTAATTTTATCAGTATTCTATAAAACTAGGTAGATTACACCAAGCCAAATAAAATTAGAACAATTATAGGTTATGCAAGAAATATTCTCTTTTTAAATAAAATTCTAAAATTGTGAATAACCTTAAAAGCATACTGACTGCCAGGTTTTGGAATATATTATAATTGTTTAAATTGTTTTAATCATAATTTAGAAATGATATTTCTGTAGCTTTTATTCATTTATTTATTTTGACTGTAACAGATATTTTACTCTTTTTCATGACTCCTCATGTTAAAGTTTGGGAATAGAAACAGCAATGATTAAAGATTTCTATTTAAAAAGTACTTTCAATGTTTAGTTTTACATTATCTAGAAAGAACATTATACTTCTGGCAATATTAGGTTTCTTATTAAAATTAGATCTCAATTTTTAAACTGATGTAACTTTTTAAAAAGTTGTATAAAACTACTAAAGTTTTAAAGGGTATCCCATTACTACCAAATATTTACAAACAAAATTTTCCTGGATATTCTATATAGTTAAACTGAAGAGAAAGAGAGATCTTGATCTCCAGAAGTATAGAGCCTATAGAGGAAAAAATAGTTTAAAATATGATGAAGTTGGTAAGTCACTTAACTTTTAAAAATTTGTTTTCTTATTGACAATTTAGCTTTAAATTTTTGAGAGCAGATTTTATTCATTTTGTTTTCATTTTTAAAAGGTTGCTTTTTAATTAATATCAGTATTTTTAAGGTAGAGAGGGAACATTTCCTTTAAATTTGAACAGGCCTTATCTACCAATGTAAGTGACTGGACTCCTTTGTAAACATAATTTCTGCATATATGTCTTAACAGACATAAGAATTATTTGATAATATGTTTTCAAACATGTACAGTCCCATGCCCCTGTCTCATTAGTAGGCTATTTGGGGCCCCTTGTCCTTCAAAATAATTTTCATAATGAGCTTTTCCATTTCAGTAAATCATGCTGTTGCAATTTTAATTGGGATTGCATTAAATCTGTAAATCAATTTGTGTAGGACAGAAATCTTCATGATTTTTAGTCTTCTAATCCATGAACAGGGAATATTCTTCCATTTATTTAGGTCTTCTTAGATTTCCTTCAACAATGTATAGTTTTTGCATGCAAGTCCTTTACATCGTTAGTTAATATTATACCTCAGTATTTGATTATTTTAGTTACTATTATAAACAGAATTTTTTTTCTTGATTTCCTCCTCAGATTTTTCATTACTGGTGTACAGAAATGCTTATGATTTTTGCATGTTGATCTTATATCCTGCTTTTTTACAGAATGCATTTATCAGCTTTAAAAGCTTTGTTATAGATTTCTCAGGGCTTTTGAGGTATAGGATCATGTCATCTTCAAATAGTGAAATTTTTACTTCTTCCTTTCCAATTTGGAAGCCTTTTATATCTTTTTCATGCCTAAGTGCTCAAGCAAGTACTTCTAACACAATGTTAAGTAAGAGCAGTGACAGTGGACATCCTTGTCTTGTTCCAGATTTTACAGGGAAAACTCTAACATTTTACCATTGAATATGATGTTAGCTGTGAGTTTTTTGTATATGCCCTTTATCATGTTGAGGAAGTTTCCTTCAATTCCTATCTTTTGAAGTGTTTATTCAAGAAAAGGTGCTATATTTTGTTAAATGCTTTTTCTGCATCAATAGAGATGATCATGTAACTTTTTCTTTTGATTTGTTAATGTGGTGCATTACATTGATTGATTTTCTTATGTTGAACCATTCTTGCATACCAGAGATGAAACCCACCTGGTTATGGTGTATAATTAGTTTGATGAGTTGTGGAATATAATTAGCAAGTATTTTGTTAAGGATTTTAGCTCCCAGCTTCATTAGAGAGATCAGTCTGTAGTTTTCCTTTCTTGTGGTGTTTTTATGTGGCTTTAGTATTAGGCTGATACTTTCCTCTGCCTGTTCAAATCTGCTGTTATGTGCTTCCAGCATATTTTTTATTTCTTGGATTGTGTCGTTCATCACCATCAGTTCCATTATCTTTTTATGTATGTTTAGAATTTCTTCAGTATGTTCCCCCAGTGTCTTCTTAATATCCTTTATCTCTTCCTTCACTTCATTAAGTTCTTTGGTGATATATGTTTGGACCTCCTTGATTGGTTGTTCCATGTTCTGCATCTCCTCTTATTTTTTAGTTTGTTCATTAGACTGAGCCACGTCTTCCTGTTTCTTAGTATGGCTTGTAATTTTTTGTTGATGTCTAGGCATCTGTTTATCTTGATGGGCTTATTCAGTTCATTAGCTTCTCTTTCTACTCTAGGATTTTATTATGTTGTGTTTGTGTGTGTGTGTGTGGTAAGCTTCCTTTTTGACACCTGGTTCCTCTTATTTTATATCTTTTCAAGTGTCTGTGTTCCCTTGAAAAAGCTATTAGGACCAGAGAAAAGGAAAGAGCTAAGGAGAGGAAAAGAATGATAGTAATAATAATAATAAAGGTTAGAAGAGGAACCATACGAGAGCTAGGAAAATAAGTAATATGAGTAAAAAATCATAAAAATGCAAAGGAATAAGAATTAAAAAGTTGGACTATCTAAAATGATACAAGATACAAAATAGAGAAAAAAAATAGAATGAGTTAAAATGCTGGGAAGATGAGAAGTGAAGAAAAGAAAGAGAAAAAGAGAGAAAAAGAAAAAATGAAGACCAGACAAGAAGAGGTGGAATGTAAGAAAAGTAACAGAAGACAGAAGATGGAAAAATAAAGGAAAGAAAAGAAGTAAAGTAGGTAGAAAAAAATAAGTAAAAGAAAATAGGAAACAAAGAAAGGGAAAAGACAACAAATGAGAAACAAAATAACAACAACAACAGTAAAATGACCTAGGAAAAACAGACTTCCCTCTTATGCCTCTAGGGAGCTTCTCAGGCTGCTGGTGCTCATCAGTCAATCACCCTGCAGTCTGCCCTCTGCAGATAAGGTACCCAGTTTTAGAAAATAAAATAAAGGGGAAAAAAGACCTGATAAAAAAATAAAGAATAACAGATCAAAAAAACCTAAAACTAAAAGAAATCTTAGTCTATACATTCCCTGTCATAAGGTGCTGGCTGGGTTCCCAGTAACCTTGTGTATCACTCTCTGGATCTCTTCTCTTAGGAGGTATTGGGAACCAAACCAAGGGCCTTGAATATGCAAGGTAGGAGTTCCTACACTGAGCCACACCCACTCCACAGGTTAAGTAGGCTTCTGAAAGCTTATCTGGCTCTTCCTGCCCAGTTTCCTCAGGTAAAGGCTTCTAACAGCTGGTTATGTGCCTGTCTCTGCCCCCTTAGTTTCCTGTCTCTCAGGGTAGCTGAGTGTGACAGCCTGCCTTAT
>PVKH010039996.1:0-11116 GCA_004027955.1 Chaetophractus vellerosus | reverse complement strand
GGGCCCAGTTTTTGAATATGTTCTTTATCAAGTTGAGTAAGTCCCCCTCTATTCCTAATCTGTCAAGAGTTTTTATCATGAAAGAGTTTTAGATTTTGTCATTTTTTTGATCATTTGATATGAGTATATTATTTTTTATTTCTTCTAGCTGTTGCTATGATAGGTTTCATTAGTTGACTTTTTGAAAAGTTAAAACAGCCTTGCATATCTGGAAAAAATCCCATTTGATTATGATGTGTAATTCTGTATATACACTGTTTGATTCAACAACAACAACAACAACAACAAAACACAACTGGATCCACCAGAGCCTTTAACTCACAAGCTAGTCAAAACTTATCTTCCAGGAATTTGTCAATTATACTTTAAGCATTCCAACTAGTGTTGGTCCAAGTGTTGAGTTTTTTTCCCTAAGCTTTTTCTATAGGTAGTCGTTGGTTCTCTATACTCATTTCTTTACTCTTTTCAAGACAGTAGTTTTTCCTGTGACCTAAATTTGCTACTGGATCTAGGAAGTTTTGGGGTCTATTTTTTCACTTTTCACTTCATTCAGCCAATTTTTTGTTGTTATTAAGAAAGGGAGTAATGACTTCTAAGCACCCTACTTGTCATACCGTCTTATTGTTTTGTTTGTGTGTGTGTGTGCGTGTGTGTGTGTGTGTGTCTGAGGTGGGGGGAAACACTTTCCTGATTTTTGCCTCCAAGGCCCTAGCCAGGGTCTCACTGTGAAGTCCAGAGAAAATCCCCTTCTGCTTCTAACAGGGGGAAGAAAAAAGTAAACATTTTAAAATACAGACAGAGCAGTTTATTCTCTATATTAAAGGAGTGCCCTTACAATAAACAATTTTTACCAGAGGCCAATAAAATTAGGTTTTACCAGAACCTCCCAACCTTAGGAAAGGGCAATACAGATATCCAGCACACTCTAACCTATAAAGAATGAGAATAGAAATATACAATTACAACCCCTTTTAACTTTGTCTCACCTATAACATAAAAAAAAGCTGTACAATATCTGTGAAGTTGACTTTCCAAGGACATAGGCTCACTAAAAGACTGAGACCAAATCACAGAGATATAAAAGATTTCCTTCCCTCCCCCTACACCTTACCACAATAATGAAAACAATAGAGGGTTACAATGGAAAGAAATGCAAGGCTCAGATCTTAGTTAAGAAAGCGTCTCCAAGAAAGAAAACTGAAAGACACGAGAGAGGCAAAAACATGAGAGGCAATTTCAGGCTCTAACACCTACAGCTAAAGTAATCCTTAAAAACAGCTTAATTAATGGGCAGATTAACATAAATGTGCACACTAAAGGTCTATGTACCTCAGTCATTCCCTTTTACCTGGTATATTACCTGGTATATATTCTGCAGGTATTCTAATGGAAATTATAATGCATTCTAAAAGGCAAAAAACAGCTGGAAAAGGCAGAACAAGCATCAGAACCAGATTCAGAAATGGCAGAGATTTTAGAGTTATCACACCAAGAATGCAAAATAATTATGGTTACTATGTTAACAGTTTTAATGGAAGAAGTGGACAACATGCAAGAACATATATGTAATATATTCATGGAGAAAAATATTCAAAGAAAGAATTAAAATGAAAAACTATGAATCAAAACCACTACCGAAGTACTGTGGGAAGATGGCCAATGATTAACAGACATAGCTGAATGTTCTCACAAAAACAATGGAAAAGACCCAAAAGTTTTCTGAGGAACCTGCTTTAGGGGTTAGCAGACCAGGACAGTGCCAGGTGGGTGAAGGACAGAGAGATGAAGAAGCTGAAAGGACAAACATGAGTTACTAAGCCCCTGTGGTGGCCAGAAAGGGCTCCCCTCCCTCCACCAAAGATATTAAGCTGGGGTAAAACACCTTGCTCACTGCAGCTGATGGTAAGGGGAGCAGGCATCTTTCTCCATGTCAGATGTTTCAAGGGAAAAGGGAGGGAGGCTAGTGGTGTTTTTCTTC
Organism: Chaetophractus vellerosus; assembly: GCA_004027955.1. Lineage (NCBI taxonomy): Eukaryota > Metazoa > Chordata > Mammalia > Cingulata > Chlamyphoridae > Chaetophractus > Chaetophractus vellerosus. The sequence continues at coordinate 9,138 of PVKH010039996.1, read as the reverse complement.
AGTGAATTCAGCCAGCAGAGCCTGCTTTAAATCTCTGATCTGGAGATTCAACACAGTAGGACAGGAAATCTGAGACTGAAACACCACTGTGGAAGGGTGAGCTGACTATTGCCATCAACTGGCCATTCCAGAAATTGCATGGACAAAAACTGCGCTCTGTATGCAACCCCTAGGAGAAAATCTGCTCTTCACTAGTGAGTCCCTGGACCAATTTTGAAGACTTAAGCCAGGCAATTTTAAAGACAGAATAAGTTGAACCAAATATCAAAGAAAAGCTGTGGGAAAAAAAAAGAATAAGCAAGAGAGAGAAATTAGCCATCCAAGTAAATTTACCATATATTCAGATGCCTCAACATCAGCAAAAAATTATGAGTCACACTAGGAAATAGGAAGAGAAGGCCCAACCACAAACAAAAAATCCTGAAGAGATACATATTTTAATACAATTAATCAAGAATAATCACACAACTCTCTTAAATCATTTCAAAGAATTTAAAGAAAATATGACTAAAGAAATAAAGTACATTAAGAAGACACTGGGAGAGCATACAGAACAATTTGAAAGCCTAGAAAGAAAAGTGACAGATCTTATGGGAATAAAAGACACAATGGATGAGATTAAAAATACATTAGAGGCACATAAGCGAAGATTTGAATTGCTTGAAGACAGAATTAGTGATTTTGAAAAAAGAACATCTAAACTGGAAAGAATAGGCAAACAGAAAGTTAAGAGTATGGAGAAATGGAACTGAGTCTCAGAGAATTGAATGGCAACATGAAACACACAAACATTCACATTATTCATGTCCCAGAAGGAGAAGAGAATGGAAAAGGAGCAGAAAGAATATTTGAGGAAATACTGAATTAAAACTTCCCAGCCTTTATGAAAGACATAAATAACAACATCCAAGAAGGACAATGCTCCCCAAATAGAATAAACACAAATAGACCTACCCAAGACACCTACCATTCAGAAAGACAAATATCAGAGATAAAGAGTGGATTCTGAAAGCAGCAAGAGAAAAGCAAAGCAACACATCCAAGGGAAACTCAATAAGATTAAGTGCTGACCTTTCATCAGAAACTATGGTGCAGGGAAGAAAGTGATATGATGCATTTAAAGTACTGGAAAAGAAAAACTGCTAGCCGAGAATTCTATATCTGGCAAAGCTGTCCTTCAAAAAATGAGGGTGAGTTCAAAGTCTTTGCAGACAAACAAAAACCGATAAAATATTTTACCAAAAGACCAGAATTGCAAGAGATACTAAAGGGGATTCTACAGCCTGAAAGGAAAAAACAGGGGTATGAGAGTTGGAGAAGAGTTTAGAAATGAAGATTATTAGGAAGGGTAAACTAAAGGATAAGAAGACAGAGAATAGAATGAGATGACAACAGAGAGCTGCAGAACAAAATGAATGAAGTAAATCATATCTTTACAGTAATAACACTGAATGTTAATGGATTGAACTCCCCAATCAAAAGACATAGACTGATAGAATGGATAAAAATTATGAGCCATCTATATATTGTCTACAAGAGATCCATCTCAGATATCGAGACACAACCAAGTGGAAAGTGAAAGGTTGGAAAAAGATATTCCATGCAAACAGTAACCAATAAAGAGTTACTGGAGTAGACCAAATAAATGTAAAATAACAACATTATAGTATAGGAACAATAATTACTCAGTACAACTGGAAAGTATTTCCTGTGATCATTACACTTTAATTTTTTTTCATATAAAATAAACACTTGCTTTTAATTGAGGAGGTCTGGAGAAGAGATATGCTTTTGGATTTTTCACTTTTCTTTAACGCTTTCTTATTCTTATTCATACCCTTTAATAAAAATTGTCTGGATTAATAATGATTTAGCATGACTACTGTTGAACAAGATTTTGAGTTTTTCTGCCTCATAAAATTATGAGTTGGCAAATTCTTATCTGCTGTAATTCCAAATAGATGTGAAGAATCTCAAAATATGAATTTGATTGTCTATAAAGAATTATGGCCTAAATTTAAATTAAATTACTAAACTAAAATTTTATTTAATTCTTAGAGATTATTATGTCCAATAGGCAGATCTGTAATACAAAAGTTAGAATTATGTTATAATTAATTTCTATTATATTTGAATTATTATTTACATTTATAAATGCTTGATACTATACTTCCATAATTGTTAATTGATTATATTTAATGCAACCTGGCCTTGAACTCTCATTTAAAATTTGTAATTTCATTCAATTAATTTTTCTTTTTATTTGACAATTGTGCAATAAAAGACTTTTTAACAGCTAAAAAGCCATTGATTGTACCCTTTGGATATATCATGTGGTATGTGAATATATCTCTACAAAACTGCTTAATAAACAAATAAATAGCTGTGCAAAAATAGCCAGAAATATCAGCTATGTACAGCAGGGTAAACAGAGAAATTGACAGTTGAGAAGTTTTCTTGTTTGTTTGTTTGCCTGTTTTTTGCTTATTTTTACTATTTAAATAATGAAAATGCTTTAATAATGATTGAATTGATGAACCCAGAACTATGTGATGATACTCATTACCACTGATTGTACACTTTGGATAAATTTTATGTTTTATTAATATGTATCAATAAAATTGATTTTGCAACAACAAAAACAAACAAAATAACCACTGCTACAGAAATGAAGAATAACTTTCATGGGTTCATCAGTAGATTTATTTTTCTTTCTTTTTTAAAAAATTTTATTTCCATCAGTAGATTTTATCTGGCCACAGAAAGCATAAGTGAGCTAGAAGGTATGCCAATAGAAACTTACAAAGTGGAAATAAATAATGAAAAAAATAATGAAAAAGACTCAATAAAATATCCAATGTCTGTGGGATAATAACAACAGATGTAACTTGCATATACCAGAGGGAAAAGAAAAAGAGAGAGGACCAGAAAAAATATTTTAAGTAATAATGGCTTTAAATTTTCCAAAATTAATTACAGACACCAAACAATAGATCCAGGAAGCTAAACACACACACACACACACACACCAAGAAGGATAAAAAAAAAAAATCAAAGACACAAAAAAAATTTGAGAGACAGATGGGAAAAAACCCTACCCTAGAGGAACAAGAACAAAAATTACTTTGCGTTTTTCCCAAGAATCCATGCAAACAAGAAAAAAGTAGAATGAAAATTTAAAATGGTGAAAGAAGTTAAAAAAATAACTAGAATTCTGAGTCCAGGAAATCATCATGTTATTAAATTAATAACATGGTAAAATGCTGGTGCTTGTCCTGCAAAGACTTCTCACATGCAGGCAAGTTCAATATTAAAAGGTTCTCTGAGGAGAATAGAGCTTTGTATATCAATACTCTCCAGCTCAGTAGCTCCCAACATAGGTGAATTTGTTCTCCAGAGGACATTTGTCAACATCTAGGAATATTTTTCCAGAGAAATATTCTAGGTAGGGGTGGTGCTGGCATTGAGTGGATAGGGGCTTTGGATGCTGTTAAACATCCTACACGCACAGGTCAGAACCCCACAGCAATAATTGTCTTGTCCAAAATGTCAGTAGTGCCAAGGCTGAGAAACTCTGCTATAGTTGGAGAAGCAAAGGTGAAAGGTTTTTGTTACCTTCATCATAAATGCAGTTTCTCAGATGATATTGAATTATCACCTCATTTAAAATATTTAAGGATAAATGAAGTGCCATATTTTCATTATAAGAACATCATAACTCCTTTCTTTGAGCCAGTATATATTCATTGATTTTATTGAGATAATGAGTAGCTATTTGTGCCAGGGATACTGAAATATTTCTAAATAGTTATAACATGATCCATGGCCTCAAAGATTTCTTTATAAGAAAAGTTAATAATACAACATTCTCCAGATTAACTCACCTAGGGTGGCAATTAATCCCCATTTTATATTTAAGAAAACAGGTTAAAGTATTTAAGTAACTTGCTCAAAGTCACTAATCAGAGTCAAATCCTGGTGAAGTACAGAGCAAAAAGTAAAAGTAAAAATAATACTAATAGCAGCAACTAGTGCATTGATCAAATATACTCTACTATATCTATCAATAAGAATGTTTTTTTAAGATCAATTTAATTTATTTATTTCTCCCTACTCCTTTGTTTGCATTTGCTGTGTCTGTTTATTGTGTGCTTGTCTTCCTCTTTTTTAAGAGGTACTGGGACCCAAATCCAGGACCTCGGGTGTGAGAGGATGTCTCCTGATCTCTTGATGCACCATTGCTCCCTGCTTTGTTGTATCTCTCATTATGTTTTCCCTCTTTGTGCCTCATGGTATCATCTTGTTGCATCAGCTCACCCTACCAGGATGTTATGCCAGCTTATCTTCTTTAGGAGGCATGGGAACCAAACACAGGACATCAAAAGCTAAATATATGTGTATCAGAGAACACACTGCTCCACAGAGATAGCAGGCAGATACTAGTACCATCCAGAGCTTCCAGGACATGATCACCATGTACAGCAGTGGGTTACAGATGGCCACAAAGCAGTCATAGGCTATCATGGCCAGGAGGATGACTTCCAAAAATACATAAGTACATAATAAGTAGAGTTGTACTATGCAACCCAGAAAGGTAATGGCTTTATCTTTGCATAAGATATTTGCCAGCATTTTAGGCACAATAACGGTAGAGTAACAGAAATCCACAAAGCACAAGTGGCTCAAGAAAACATACATGGGGTGTGCAACTGAGAGCTGGCCTGGATCACTGTAATCATGCACAGGTTGCCCATCACTGTGACTCCACAGATGAGAAGAAAGACCAGGAAGAGGAAGATGCTCAGCTCAGGGACGTCTGACAATCCCATGAGAATGAACTCTGACACTGTGCTGCAGTTTCCCTTGTCCATTTGCCACTATATTTCATATTCATGGAAGCACAAATATTTTGTCTATCCCCCGGGAAAAGACTAATAGAGGAAAATTATTTTGTATTAAATTTAGTGAAAGGGAATCTTGATATCAAACACTGTTTATATGAGCTATAAGAAAAATACTATTTTCAAATTACTCCAAATACTAAACACATCCATGGAGCCTGCTGATTAAAAATCATTTTCACATCAAAAGAAACTTTACATGGTTCTCCACATTTATTCCAACAATAGAATTGAATTGTTCTAATATATTAGGTGATTAATGAACTTTGAAATAGATTCAATGAAATGCTTACTGCTTTATGGAAATTAACACCTGTTTCCTGAAAGAATTAAACTCTTTTCAATTATGGCTTTACCTATTGTGATACTACATAACACACATTTTTTGGTTTATTATTTCAGTAATATAAATTTACCGAGGTGGGGTCCTCAGCAATCTTGTTGTGGAAGATGAGGTCCTAGATTTCAGAAGGAGTACATACCTGACTTCAAACATGTGTGCAATAAAAATTAAGTGAAGAGAAGATGTACTAGAAATCACAGAACCTGAATTTTCTCCATAACTTGGACTGAATTTAAGAAATGGGTATAAAAAGTGGTCCTGAAGTTGAGTTTTCTCCTTTACTTAATAAAAAACACATAAGTTATTTGGCCCAGAGCTAAAAGAAGAAAATAAACTTGGAAACTTTTCTTCCAAATTTTCTAGGCCAATAGGGGGAAACTAAGTTTTGCAAAACCCAACAGAAAATTTAAAAGAATATATTTCCTTTCTTCAGGAGAGATAGTTTACATGTCCATAACTCCAAATGACCAGCTCATGAACATATTAATTCAACCTTCAGAATTAAGGTGACATTTAGGGAGCATCTCCATGGTCATTTTTACTAGATTCCATTAAGGAAATTGGTGTGAAATAAGAAGGAGGAATGCAAAAACTAGAAGATAAAGAAATAAGGAAATGATATACCATTTTGTTTAGTCAGTATTCTTTCACACACTAATAGATGTGATACTATGTTTGGAGTTCAGATGAAATTGCTCCAATTTCCATTGACCATTTCTTAATGCCAAAAAAAATATTTCACATCATAAGTGCATCATAATATGGATTCAGTTAAAAATTCCCTACTTAGAGAGGCTGAATTAGACATACTTTAAAAAATGATATTTGCTTAGAAAATAAATTCATTTCCATTTTGAAATAACTAGATTCTATTTCTAGCTGAGAAATCTGATGAGCAGACTTTTCCTCCCTGACCCTGAAGATATCAGAAAGTGTGAGATTAGAGTTAAGACTTTACACCATAATTAAGCTCCTTGGAACTGGCAATTTTAAATTCCCTGGTTATTATTCCCTATGGAATAAAAAAGATTAAAAATAAAACTAACTCTCTAGAGGGTACCAGAGGCAAACAATTAATCTCTATGGCATATCATCAGGATTTGTTTTTAAGACTAATTGTGAAATAATTATTTAATGCTACCCATGACTCCTTCCAAATTTCTCAGTGCCTTATGGAATTCTACATGCCAGTATTGTATATGTGAGCTACAGTGCTTAAGCCATTCTGAAATTACATGAATATTTCATATGACTTTTCCCCTTCTCATAGTATTGCAAAATGCCAATCTTCCTGCAGGCCTTAGGGGCTAAGGCCACAGCAGAATTCTTTCAAATACCAGAAAGGTAATAAACCTCCTGGTCAAAAAATTGTATTATTAGCTTACAAAATTGAGGAGGTATGAGCCAGAATCTGGTCTAAATATTATACAAGTATCCACCCATTTAATCTTCTTAAAAACCCACCCAAAGATCTTAAATATCATACAAGATTAAGTTGTTTAATACTAATAATAACTGAACAAGGCTTCAGCTCTTTGATTACCCAACTGTTAGAGATGACTGAGGCACAGGCAGGAGTAATTTTGCCAGAGTCAAAGTGAAAAAAATCCTGCTGCTTTCTGGTTTTCTCACCTATATGACCCAGAGCCAGTGTTGGGGCTGCATTTACCCTGATGAATCTCCAATGCTGGCTGCCATTAAATGAGAGAACCTCAAGTAGGCATCCTACGTGCACTCTTTCTTTATAATGTCAATCTAGGTCACAGTGTTCTAACATGTGCCTGTGTATCCGTGGGCATGCTAAAAGTCTTTACAAGGTGTACATGAACAAAAAGTAGTTTTAGGTAAAGCAGCTTTCAAATTCTCAATGATCAGAGCATTTAAACTGATGGACCTCAATATCCTCAGAATATAAATTAAGAAGATTGTATCTCTTCCATCACAAAAATGTAATTATACTTTGCCAAATTAGGGGAAAATTTTAAGCATTTGCTTATATTTCAAAACAGATTATTCATTATTGATTCCAATCAAGATTAATATGTCTGTTGCTACTTTTTTATCATTGGTCCAAATACATTAAATATCTTTTTGCCTTAAAGAAATTTCAAATTTAATAAAAAGCATTTTGGATAAATGGTGAATTTTGAGGCTGTAAATTTAAAAATGAGCAGTAATTTTATATTGCTTTAATGAAATACCTCAGAAAAATTATATGAAAAGATATATTTGATATTATAAAATTAAAATCTTAGGTTTATGAAGCTGTCATAATAAATAATTACTATATTTAAATATTAGAGTTAATTTAAAACATTGAAATCCAAAGAGGGCAATTAGCTATTGATACTTATGGCAACATGATTCAACTGTCTATGAAGACTGCCAAGAGAGTTCTGGTGAAGGAGATCAATGTTATGCCCTTGCTCAAGCTACCATAGTGGATTAATATATATTTGCATTGATCATTAGTTCATGAAAAGGAAGCATAAAACACAGGGCATCACCTATCATCTCTGTTTGTGTTCTCAATATTCTGAGTACCAATCTAATATTTCTAAACTTTTTAAATAGTCTATCATTCTCCACACTGGAACTCTTTACTAAAAAAATTAAGAATAGTAATTACATATAAATCAAATTTGCATTTCTTCAAGCAATTAACAGGATACTCTTCATGTATATGGCACAAAATAGTAGCTCAAAAATATTGTTAGTTATTTAATTAAACATTCCCACCTCCTGAATGTTATTAAAGCTCTTTATTCCTAAATGAGACTTCTTTCTTGCACTTCTGTATTTCTTAAAAATCTTCCCCATTCCTGAAGGTGAAGTAAAAGTTGTATTTCAATTATGAAGCAATTTCCCCTAGATACACACATGTATCTAAATAATTTCTCTCCACCTACCTTATCATAATATTTACTTTATTATACTTTATAAAATAAAATAGTCAGTTTTACATTTGCCACAATAATGCAATGGGATTTTAAGGGAATTGAAGGTAAGAAAGATATCTTTAATTAATTGTTATGAATTTCACTAATTTTTCAATAGTAATTTGGTTGTTTATTAAGACCTACACTCATCTAGGTACCAGGAATAAAGAATGAGAGATTTGTATTTACTGTCCATATACAGTATACCATATATGGTGCGTATATTTTCTTTTGCTCCATACAGCCACCTGATAAAGTAAGTCATATCTTAGTTTTGTACATGATGAATGATGCCAAAAACAAACAATTTTGTCTGGTTTACACAAGCAGAGATGAGTAAATTCTTTCATCTAAAAGTTTTGTTGATGCCCTTGTAAAGAGTTTTCTCTTTGTGAAAATCTAAAATGGTCTTTAAGAATGAATACAATTATAAATAATAATTTTTTATTTTTTAAAGAGGTTTCAAAAAAGAATGATTTCTTGATACAAAGTTCACTCACAAATCAGAGACACAGGTTATTCAATAACTAAAGAAAAAAATTGCCAATGTATGCACTGAATTTAAAAAAAAATAAGTTCTCTTTACTATTTTCTTGACTGTATCATTGACAGCCCTAATTCTCAGACTGTAGATTAGAGGACAAAATAATGGGATCACCACTATGCAAAACACAGAGGCCACTTTGAGCTGGAGATTTTGAATTGCACACACATTAGAGGAAATGGATGGTGCTGTAGAAGAACCTGTTGGCACCAGGTGCCCACTGGATGAACACATCTTCAGAATGGTGACAATGATAAACATGTAATAGGTAAAATGATGAAAGGTGTGCTCACATCATTAAAGGTGACAAAGATGAAAACCAGCAGCTAGTTGAGAGAGATATCAGAACAGGAAAGAGAGAGTAGTAAGGAGAACTCACAGAAGAGATTGATTGTGTCAAAACCACAAAAA
>PVKH010039995.1:0-11111 GCA_004027955.1 Chaetophractus vellerosus | reverse complement strand
ACAATACAAATTTAGCTTAAGTATTCCCCCTGAAGTTAACAACAAGAAAAAAGCTTAAAACTCCATGTAAAAATTGTACCCCATGTGCCTGTGGTGATTGGCCCCAAATAACTAAAACTTGTGTCTGCTCCTTGTATCTGTTCTTCTATTTTCCCCTGTTTTTCTGCTTCTTACTCCTTCTGCTTTCCCTTTTTTAAAGTTTCCAGTAATATATATTAAGATCCACCATGATTCAGTGGGTCACACCCTAACAAAAAGTAACATCTACAAAAAGCCCTATTTACAACCACACAATGCAGATTAAGATTAAAAATATGTCTTTAATGAGTTATGTAATTATTTTATGGATATAAAATAATATAGATATATATTAGTAATCAAAATTTTTAAACTTCCCTTGATTTAATGAGTAAATAAATGTCCCCAATTTGGCATTAGATATGTATAGGCAAATCCTCATCTAATGCCTCCTCTCACCTAGATGTTGTTACTCATCTGATGGAAAGGAAAAGAGCCTGAAGGATAATAAAGTGAGGTACAGACTGTATTGGAAGTGATGCACATTAAAAAAATGACAAAAAAATATTCAAAAGATTTTTGGATTTTGACCAGAAATGTCTGAATTAGGTGTAAAAGGACTACAGAGGACATAGTTCAGGACGAAAAAAAAATTTTTAATGTATAGACCATATGTATATTAAAAGCTCATCAATAGTATTATAATTTAGGGAAATGTAAATTATAATACAAAATATAATTTTATGGTTATAAAATTAGCAAATTTTAATACAAATGTGCTTAATACTTGTGTAGACATGGGTATTTTACACTATATTTTACACTATAAAAGGGTTGTATTTTACACTATATTTTACACTATATTTTACACTATAAAGTGTTGCAATCATCTTTGTATAACATTAGGTATTATCTTGTGTTAAGGAGCTGAGCCTGGAGAGAAACAGAACCCCAGGATGAGAGGAACCCAAGAAGGCTGAACCCTGGCAAATGTCGACAGCTGACTGACTTGCTCCAACACATGGCAACAGACTTTGGCGAAGGAAGAAACTTACACTTCATGGCCTAGGAACTGTAAGCTTCTACCCCAAATAAATACCGTTTATAAAGACCAACAGATTCCTGGTATTTTGCATCAGCACCCCTTTGGCTGACTAATACATGTACAATTCTCTACACTACATACACAAGCATACGATACGCAGAACACTTTCAAAGTGAGGTAGCCTAGGTCCTAGCTATCTGTCATTGTTTAGTCACACTAATAGCTTTGTGTCATCTATTGTTTTGGAAAAAGGCACAGTACTATTGGTTTTTAAGGATATTGGTGACAGTCATCAGTTTGCACAAGGAATTGAGCTCCCCCTCATTTTAGGTATTTATCTTATTAGTTTTTACATAACTTATATCAACATTAGCTATATTGTTTGTGATATATGAAAAACCTCAATTAAAATAAATCAAGAAGAATCTATGCAACAGGCATATCTGGTGATGTGTTGTTACCAAGAAACAGTGTTTTTTTGCGCATGCCACTTTACTTGCTAAGAATAGATCCTGGGCGGGAGGTAAGCAGACCACATCAACCTTTCAGAAAACATGTCATGAGCAGCACTGATCACCAATCAATTGTGCCACAGCTATAAGAGCTATTTACAAATGGCTTTGCAATTGGATACTAGAATTTGGTTTTATTTTGTACTTTACAATATTGGTGAGTTTTAAATTTGTTATTGGGTTTCTTACTTATTTGACCGCTGCCTTAAGCGCCTTTATTAACCTTACTGGAAACCTGATTCTGTTACTTTTTAAAATAAAAGGACACAGGCAAGTTGAAGTTTTATAAAATGTCAATGACTAAAAGAAGCATAAAATAAGAATGATATACATGCTTTAAGTTATCATAGCTTATGGAACAACAGATAAAAAACTGTGATATATGTTGTGAAACAAACAAAAAATATAGACCATGCTATATAAAAATATTTTTTGAATCAAATCACAAATCAGAGAAAAAATCAGTAGACATAAACAAGCATTTCTCCACATTTAAAATTTTATAAAATGCTTGTACATTTATATTTTAAAAATTAAAATTTCAGATTATAATTCTATAATATGAAAAAGGAGAGAGGCAAGGCAAAACCAAATTCAATTATCCATCTATTGTATTCTGGGGATGTCTTATTGTTTTCCCTTCTAATCTGTGCATTTTGTAAACACTTTGCATTCTTTTAAAATACTTTTGAGTTCTGTTCAATTCATCCAACATTCTTTATCCATTTTTCATATTTTATAAAGTAATTCCATCAAAATAGTTAAAATTACTGCACAAATTGCTGTCACACAAACATTCTATAACACACTATTAATAAAATTCTCAGTTATAACTTCCACTGAACACATTTGTGCAGAGAGTTTCCTCCATATTTCAGATTATTCTCAGAAATGTGAATCCATTTTGTGTACTAACCAATGTTTCCCAAAACTTTGTAATAGTTTAGACACGTATCGTGCATGAATAAATATGACTATTTCACTACAAACTTTCTAGACTATTTGCAGTTTTTAATGCAAAAAGGAGATATTTAATAAAGTTACATTTACTCACATGGTTTGAGTAAACTTATTTCACTTTCTGTACTGTTCCCTTCTTTAATTTTGAGTGCACAATTATTGTGATTGGACTCACCCTCTCACTATATGTTCACACCTCTTCCTATTACCTCTCTAACATGTTTAAAGACACTTACCCTTGGTAACAGTTAGGATAGGAATTTCTGAGCTTCCTGTCGCCTTTGCTTGGTTGCTGACATCTTATAATCTAGGAAACCCGAACTCTGCTTTTAGGTGGATTCCTTCAAATCACAACGGTGTATGTACACTTGATCTTAGCCAAATGGTTAAGAAGTGATAACAACAACGTATTTAGCAAGTACGTGAATAGTGCTTAGCACATGCCAGGCACTGATCTCAGGGCATGCCAAACGTTGCCACTTATAATTCTCATAGAGACCCTTTCAGTAGGTTATATTATTGCCATATCTGTTTTATAAATTAAGGAACTTAAAACATAAGGACAGGGTCTAAGTGGTATGCTCACTGTCACACAGACAGTCTATGGCAGACCCAGGCTATGACAAAGGCAACCTGGCTCCAGAGTCTTGTTCTTAACCACTAGGCTACCTCATGTAGCTAACATTTATCAGTATTCTCTTTGCAACAGGCATTACGCTGTTTTTCCCATTTATTGTAAGTAGGAGTCAATATTCTATCATTATATCCTCCTTGTAGATGTAAAAAGTGGGCCTAGAGAGGCTAAGAACCATGCCCAAATAGATGAAGCCTGGGTTGAAAGTCAAGGCCCTGACTCAGCATGATGTATTTTTAAATTCTACGTAACACTTCCCTCTTTAAGGACTAGCATCAAATGCTTTCTCCAATTCCAAATTTAGCCACTGCCAGGCTTTCGTTTTTCCCCTGATGTTGAGATGATAATTTTGATTGCACTTTGAGAATAGATCACATTTTTAAATACCGTCTTCCTTCTGCCAAGATGACCAAGATGCCCACAACAATATGCTTATATATTAAATCTTATTTCTAGATAACACTCTGATGAAGCAGCAATCCAGAGTGACAATAAAATATTAGTTATTTTGTATTTTTCTTTGAACACTCAAATGACCTTGCCTCCCTAACTAATTTATAGCCTTCTGAGGGTAGGGATTTCATTATAGTCATCTCAAGCATTCAATGAACTATCTAGTGAAGTGCTGAGAATATAGTGAAAGTAAAAAACTTGAGGAATGATGTATTATTGTCACTTGAAAATATAGTTCAGTTATATTTCTCTGGGCAATCCTTACAATCTTTCTTTTGCTTCTTATTGGTTTGTCTGGAAGCCGAAATTTCTATTTCCATACTATAAAGATATGTCTAAATTTGACTATGGTGAATTTCCTAAAAGATGAATAATTCTAGACCTCCATTCTACATTTGTTGTCAAAACTATATCAAATCTTGTCCAATTTGAATATGCATGCATGAGAATTGGGGAAGGGGCAGTGGTCAGCATCCATTGTTGATACATATAATGTAAATCTGGACATATTTTGGTGAGCCTTTAGCCTCTATTTGAAACTAAAATAAGAAAAAAACATTTTTCTTTTTCCTTTTTTTAAACTTTTAACAAATATTCGGTATTCTCATGAATATACAGTGTAAAGCATTTAAAATAGTGCACTGCAAATTCTTTAAGCTCAGGGATTATTTTTTATTCATCTTTCCATTGCCAATGACTACCTAACATAGTAGGTGCACAATTAATATTTGGTGTCAAACCAAAATGCCTTTCAATATCATTATATTTAATGTTGGCTGTAGGCTGAATGATAGTATTAAGCTGACTTTATAAAATCTAGAATATGAAAATTAGTCCAGTGAGTGAAAATTAGGCCATCATAATGCATCTGACATTAACTAAGGCTTCAACCTACACATTTTTGGTCTAGATCGTGTTGGCTAAAACAACCTTCATTGTTTATCAATAAGAAATCCAATTCTTCAAAGTCTTCCACAGAAGAGATAAAATTAATTGTGATTTAGTTTTAATTATTTTAGGTCGTATGTTTATTCCTATTCAAAGATATTTTTTGGCTTGTTCGCATTATAAATATTTATTTTGAACAATACTTTATTACTTAGAGAGTGCTTTCACTTATAACACTCCCTTTGTTCTTAAAACATGCTGAAAGGCTTGGAGAGCAGAGATTAATGTTCCTATTTTATGGCTTAAAAAAGGTAAGTTTGGAAAGGTTAAGTGAAGTTTGTAAATTATCAATGGTCTAAAATTAAAGTTTTCAGTGGGAACTCTGCTGTATTTATAATCTGATGTGTAATAAAGTTATTAATATAATTGTCTAAGAAACATCTATATGACGATGAAAATCCTCTTTTTAGTTATAGGCTATTTCTGAGTAAGAAATAAAACAGGTAATAAATTGAGTGTACACATAATATGTTGCTCATTAAATTGAAAACTACTCACACTCAAAGATGAAACTAAATAAAGAACTTCAAATAACATAATTTCTTCTTACGTATTCCAAAACTAAAAATGCATTATGAACTCACTCTGAAATGAAGAAATGATTTTATACATAAAAGTCTTGGGAGGGTGCAAACATGCTAGAAGACACTGGGGAGAAAAAGAAGAAAATTGAGAAAATAAAGGCAAATTCTATAAGAATATATGAAAAGAATTTCCCTCCAAAGAGGCTTATTAGAACATGAAATGATCTCCCCCAAGAGTGGAGCAAGCTGCCGGCCAGATTCATTTAAAACTTGATTGAGCAGAGCATCGGAGAATGTGCTATCAGGAATAATTTTGTACACCAGGGAGCTTGCCCTGGTTCATCTGATAGGAATTTTCTGTCTAATATCTGAGAATGCGGCAAGGACAGCGTGGGGCAAAGTCAAACTGAAGAATGATTTAAAAAAATGAGAAAAAATGCATTTCCATTAGATAACGCCACCTCCTTATTACTCTGCAAGAATCTCAAGAGAAGGGACACTTTCTCCTTCAGGTGCCTGTACTGTAATTAAAAGCACAGTGTCGTGCATCCTGGTGTTCAAGAAGTGCATGTTGTTTGCTTATTCTAAAGCGTCAATGAAGGCTTACTGTATACTGCCTAGACCCAAGCCACTAATCTCGTTATCAGAATAAAAAGAAAAAGAATCTATAATTATCAAGAAATATATCCTCTTATATAGGAGACAAAATAATGAACACTGCAAAGCAGTATTTCATAAGAATGCTTTGATAAGAATCTTGTTTGATTGTTGCCCTGAGCACTAGATATAGGACCAAGAATACATGTGGTGAAAATCCTGAAATGTATTCACCACCATCATACCTTGTACTAGTAATTTCTTCTCCTAGCATTTGCTCCTCTCAATGACATCATGGTCATTTTCAATTCTAACAGTCTTCTCCTAGACCATGCCAAAATTTGCCAAAATACTACCTCATAAATCCTTGCAATTGGCCACTAAACCTTGGCTTTAATTCAGGGATTTTTCAACCTCAGCACTACAGTATTAACATTTTGAGTTGGATAATTCTTTACTGTGGGGAGAAAGCTATTTTCTGGTGCAAAGTAGGATATTTTGTAGCATCTCCAGCCTTGACCCACTTGGTGCCAGTAGGTGGTGACAACCAAACATGTCTCCAGACATTATGAAATGTCCGCTGAGAGGTAAAAATACCTCTGGTTGCAAGGCACTGCTTAAATTCAAGTGTAGCTCTGATAGGTTTCAAAAGTGAAATGGAGTCTTCTACATTATGAAGAACTTTGAAGACTTAGGAGGTTAAAAAAAGATCAAAATTTTAATATTCTGAAATAAGTATGAAATAAAGGGTCAGAGTTGCTCCCTTCCACCCTATATGTGGTAGTTACTGAAAAGAAAGAGTAAGAAAGAAGAGAGGAAAGTAATTGTGTAGTTATCTGATTTTGCCTTGTATTGATCTGGGCATAACATAGCAAAGATTGAGGAAATAGGAGTGATTATTGAGGTTTTCAATCAGCCTGTACCAGTTCATCATTGTAGAAGACCAGATAAAGATTTGGGACTGAATCTCTAGCTGAAGTAAACCATTTAAATTCTTCCCCTACAGACCCTACTTGTGGTCATGTTAGGAGAATGGATAGGGAGAGGAATAGATACCCCAACATGAAAGGTAGCACTGAAATGAATCTGTAAATCCATAGGGGGGATTTGAACATAGACTCATCAAAATCCCAAGGTGTGGAGCAATAAAAAAAAACAACAACAACAAAAAAACCTGTCTCTGGTGCCCCGTGTGTCACAGTGACTCTGAAAATCAAGCATTGATGTCAGGTGCTGGTAGAGAACCTCAGAGATCCACAACATATGGGGAACAGCTAGTGGGCGAAGGAGAAGGAAACCGGTAATTGGTAAAAAGGAGAAGTAGGCAGACCATTCCTTGTCTTGAGAAAACAGATACTGGATCCACAGATTGGTAGGGCAAATCTTGAATGGCACATTTGAACCTGAATGCTACTTGAGACACAGTGATGTAAACTATGCCAGAAGCAGAGAAAAAGAAGCCAGAGGAGTTAGGAAAATGAAGGAAGGAAAAGTCAGGGGGGGTGGGGGGGATGGTTTCATGGGTCAGTGCTCAATGACAAAAGATGCAATGTTTTGGGCATTAAAATTGGAGGGAATTTTTTTTTTTTTTGCATGTGGAAATACCACTAGCACTATTATGGATCTTTGATAACTGTTGAATGAGCTAGTTAGAAATGCCAAAAATAACCAGAGTCTAAAGTGGACAAATGTATACTGCTGTAATTGTTGCAATAATATATGATCGGATCTTAGCCTGTTGTGAAGAAGTTTGGTGTGGGATGGCGCTTTGTGGAGAATTAAGATCTAAATCATAATTGAATCTTTAATTGTAATATATGATAGGTCTTTCCTATTTTCATATGTTTAGATATGTGACTGAGAAGTTACTTCTCCTCTCTGAGCTTCAGTTCCCACATTCAAAAATTAGTACAAAAGTAGTACCTACCTCATAAAGTTGTTAGTAAGCACTAAATGGACTGGAATATCACTTGTAGTTTCTCCTGATACTAACAAGTGCTCAATGCATGCTAGTTTTCATTACTTTTGTTAATTTTCACTGTGATCCTTGTTACATACGGCCATATATCTATTCTTTGAGCATTGATTAATGAGAATTGACACTTAAGAACTCTTATGATTGATAAGTAATTGAAACAGATGCTGAGTAATATGGCATCAGATTTTGTTTCTGCCCAGCCTTCCATATTATTTTTTTGCAAAAGCAAATACATTATGGAGTCTATCCAATGATGCAACATTTAGTCCCTATTGGATTACAACAGGGGCTTTGAGGTGGAAATTCAATAAAACTAGTAATACTGAAACTTTGGCAATAGCTAGTCAATAGCTAGCTAGTCAATAGCTAGCTAGTCAATATTTTGGTTGCCTAAAGGTCCAAAGCTGTTCTTGGAGAATAGAAGTAAAGAACATAACAGTTCAATATAAAGTGAAAAAAATAACATCTACAAACTTATGAAGAAAAAGGAAATAAAGAATGCTTCTATCATTAATGGAATTTGTAACTTTAAAATTGCTTTACTATTCCTTAGTTTTATAATTACAAAAAGAAATATCGACAGTCTCTAAAGGTTTTTTTCATTATTTGTATGATTATTTTCAAATATTTTGTGCTATTTACTTAAAAAGGTCTTAATTCCATTTACATTTCAATATAAAGTTTTTTTTTGTTTTTGTTAATACTTATAGCTGCCACCTTAACACACTTAATACATATTTTGCTCTCATATATTTTCACATAATTACTTTCAAAATCCTCAAAAGGTAAAGATAGGCCAGTGTTTGATTTTTCATTTTTATATAGGTTTATAATTTTGTGGGGTTTTTGTTGTTTCAGTTAAAGGAAAGAAAGAAGGAGATGGCAAGACGGAGGCTACGCCACTGGAATTCCTTTGGGGAAATGAGCACTGAAAAAGAGAAGTGTGTCGTCTACCTTGACAACTCAATGAAAATAGATTTGAAACCGGTTGAGTGGGAAGAGAATGGTGACAAGTTAAGAGCTGGCTTAGAAGAACAGTACTTGGACACACATTATCAGAGATCCAGAAGCTTCCATGAACCGTAAACAGAAGTTCTCCAATGGGTACTTCAAGCAAATCAGAATTGTTGAGAGTATTTTAAAAATATTTTCTGTTTGCTGTAAGACTTTGATATATGCATATAGTATTGTAATACAAAAGCATTATTAATTAATTTTTCTATCAAAATTCATATGGTCCACACTACCTAAGTGTCCTCCCTCATGAAGCAACTTAGGGAATATGCCCCCGTAAATGAGGTTGCACAGCCTAAATTGGATCATTTTGTAGAATGGTGCATAATGAGAGAAAATGAAATTTTGAAAACACGTTTTTTAAAAATTCTGTCACTTCAAGAAATAAACATGTGCTGAAGATGTGTGTCTTCTATAATGTTATTTTTTCTAGGGAAAAATAACAGCCAGGGGCTCCATCAGTTTGCAGTGTTGATGCTTAATATCAGAAATAACTCTGAAAACAAATGCAATAGTTTGGGAACCGAGATTAGCTGAAGTTCTGTTTTTAATGGAAGCATTATGTGGCTGTTTAAATGACTTTTTAAAAAAAATTCTGAACAATGAGCTACATAATAATCACTGTCTGCATGTACTATTTTTCACAATATGGTATTGTTAAACATTTTTCTGAAATGAGTAATTGTAGCTTATGAGATTCATCTATTTGATTAGCAAACATCAAGACCCTTCTCTGCACCAGTCACTAAGCAGGGACTGATGACACAGAGGCAAGCAAAACAGATATGGTTCTTGCTTTGTGCCAGTATACCCTGAACATAATGCAAATATTTCAATTAAAATTACAGCAGTATACTCTATTACTTGACATTTTATGAACACTGTCTACTGGAATCTTTATAGATAAAACAAAAGTTAATTTTTCATGCCATTTATCCTGAGGCTCTGAAAGACCTGGTCCATTTAGGAAATATTAGCTTAAAATTTAATTTTCTGCTATGCACTTGGTCTTTGTTTGTTCACCATCACTTGACTAAAGGGAAATATTAAATAATGTTTTGTTTAATATTGATTTCCTATTAA
Organism: Chaetophractus vellerosus; assembly: GCA_004027955.1. Taxonomy (NCBI): domain Eukaryota; kingdom Metazoa; phylum Chordata; class Mammalia; order Cingulata; family Chlamyphoridae; genus Chaetophractus; species Chaetophractus vellerosus. The sequence goes on along the minus strand of PVKH010039995.1, from coordinate 1,345 downwards.
TTTCCTTGCATACTAAGCAAAGTATATTAATGGTGACTTAGAAATAACTAAGTATAATTTATTCCAAAGGATACAGTTACTTAGAGGTGAGACTGCAGGTCAACAGTATAAATAAACCACCAATTGGGGTTATTTGATAAGTTTAAAATGAGTAACAAAAGCACAGGTTAATAGTTCAAGGTTATTAATAAAATATTAATCCATAATACTACCTAGAGTTAGAAATGTCTCTATTTAAGGTAATGATACAATTGAATGGTATGCTTTAGATTAACATGAGCACTTTTCAATTAGCCTTTCTAAGTTGCTTCTAAGTATGGTTCTTTACTCACAAAAGACTGAAATATATCACCTACTTTTTGTGCTAAATATCACTATCAAGCTGCCGCGAGCAGGCAGGCTGCTGTGCGGTGAGCTGACTTGGCGGGTCGCTGCAGCAGGGGGGGAGACAAGCAGACACAGAAGAACGCAAAAATGAACACAGCAAGAACAAGCATTACAATTGCTCGTCCCTCACCCTGTCCCCAAAGCATCCAGTGGCCACTGGGTCCACATAATTTTGCAATTTCTTCCATTGTATATATCACAAGTCTATAGCGGACACCAACAAGACCATTCTAGTCCATAGTTCTTCCTCAAATCCCAAGGAGTCTGGGATGGTGATGTCCCCTCCACCACCAAGTGAGAGGGGGCTTATATCCCATAGATATGATGGAAGGGATTATCCTGCCTGCAGCTGCAGGCTCTCTGCATTCCCCTGCATAGCGGTTGTCCATCGTCAACTCTCAACTAGGTGTCCTGGGTGAGTCCATTGAGTTGTAGAGTAGGAGTTGCAGGTCCACAGAGTTTCTGGACCCAGTTGGCACATGGTCAGCCCATAGTCTCCGGTCTATGGAAGTACACCTAAAACTCTGGCATCAAATATAAGTTTGACTAGAAGAGACATTTGGACCATGTGCAGTGAAGACATACTTCGGTCAGACTCTGTCACTTTCAGGAGCAAGGATTCCTAATTAGAGCCCACTAGTAAGGCACCAAACTCTGGGATTATCTGCCCTGGTATAGGACCTGGATATCTCCAAAGCCCTCTGGAGGCCCTCTGTTTGGGGTGATATCCATATTAGAAGCCTAGGAGGTCCTACTGGGATTTATTGTTGTGGGTGATGCTGCAATGGAGGATGTAGGCCATTTTGTATGATCATGTATCATGTGGAACTGTATGGGAGAGAGGGTTGTCTACAGTCTGAACTGTGATCTATGCTTGATGGCAAAGCCCCAAAATGTGTATATCTATCACAGGCGTTATGCCACACTGAGGGATGTGTATGTGGGGGGTGGTGGGAGG
>PVKH010039994.1:0-11099 GCA_004027955.1 Chaetophractus vellerosus | reverse complement strand
TACCACCTTTACCTTCTTAGAATCTATTCACATTACAGCCTGGGCCTTTCCTCTTCTCAAAATCTTAAAGTGGCTTACTCTGAGTAAGCTTGACCATGGACTCACATTATCTTCCCTCCCTCATTTCACTCTCCAGCTATCCTGGCTTCTTTGGCAGTCATTGAACACACCAAGAACTTCTTCAGATGATCTTTGATTAAAATTATCAGGGAGAGTATTATGCTTATTATTAACATTTATTTTTTCCACCTGGAGCAAAGGTGGACATGCAAGGTTTTCTTGTTGACTTCCTTTGCGATGCAAAATTTTTTTCACATTGAGTTTCTCACTGTTCTGAAGATCTAAGCTTTATGTTTGGTCTTAGGTTCATTTCCTCCAAAACCTACTTGTTGTTTCCCATGTTTTATCGGTGGAGGGAGGTAAGTTAATTTCCCATACTTTTTTGGAAGTTAATCCCAAGGTCATACAGATCATCAGAATCTCAGTTCATTTCCTGCAAAACCTAGTTGTTTGTTAACACCCAACTCCTGAAGGGCAGAAATCGGTGCAGTCGGGAGACCAAAGAACACACGTGGCAATTAGTCAGGCATGAGCTTTATTGGACAGGAGAGAATCTCTGATGGCAGAGGTTCAGAGAATGAAGATAGTGCACCACAAAGAGATGGGAAAATGAGGGGTGATATATAAGGAGTTTCAGAACAAGGACATTCTGTAGGGTATGAGAACAGAGTTCCTGCTAAGGTCCCCTGACAGCACACATGGGGTTTAGCGATGTTATCACGGGAATGAAGTTTTACACTCAGAGGAGATTTGGTTTCAGAGATCATCTACATGTTTTCTCCCTGCTGGGACAGTTGTAACCTTCAACTTATGTCCAGTCACGCAGGTGGCTACGTGCTGAGGACTTGGGGGCAGAGGGCCCTGGGTCCACACACTTGTTTACTGATTTTAGGAGAGGGGAAACAAGTTGATTTTCTATATTTTCTTGGAAGTAAAACAGTTTATTAAACATAGGTATCATTTATTCAATAAATATTTAATGAGCACTTACTTTGTATCAGGCATTGGAGGTAGAGCAGTAAATAACTGGGACAAAAATCCTTCCTTAATTACACTACAGTGGGAGGGACCACATTTTAAAAAAGAAGATGAATGCATAAACTTGCCCCTCCCCTTCTGTATTATTCTTTTATCTTTCTTTGTTGGATAATTTGATCAGTAAACAAATATTCAATACTAAATCCTCCCTTAAAAAATAAGAAAAATTCCATTAGTATTGCAGAAAAGATATTCATATTATTTGATCCTTGGAAGTGTTGGAGCAGATTATAAAGTTAGAAATAGCAGAGATTTCTGAAAGATAGATAACTTTGGATTAAAAAATGTGACTATTGTTTTAAAAGAAAGTTTTGTTTTGTTTTTTCTTAACTGAGAGGTTAAGATGGACACTAAATTGCAAACAGGGAGAAGAGGCAGTAAGAAGGAGTGACCATATCCTAATGAAAAATGTAGCACACAATAGAAAATGACAAAATGTTCTTCTAAATATTAGAAATGAATCTAAGTATTAATTACTAGATTAAAAAGCATTTAGTTCAATCACTCCTTTTAAAGGTACATATGTTTTGTCTTTTTAAAATTTTCTTTTTTATAGGCTTTGTGTATACTAATGACAGAAAATAACAGCAAAATAATCAGAGCATCTATTACAAATGATATAAACTATTGGACAAAACAATAGCTGCAGATCCCATTCAAAATACCTTGACCATAAACTACCGAGTAATGAATAGCTGAACAAGGAAATTGGTTAGGACATTGTTGAGATTGGAACCCATTCTTTCAACCCATCATGGTCTGAGAGTGGGGATGAAGAACTTTTCAGTGCATTTATGATCTTTGCTATATTTACAGTTTTATGAATAAAGGGCTGGATTTTTATATTTTTAAACTTCCTTTGTGTGTTGATGCAATACTATGCATTGGATACTCTTAACAATTTGATTTTCCTTCATTTTACTTTAGTTCATTCAGCTATGGCAGTGACTCAGTTATCATATTTACTTGACCACAATCTGAAAACCTGAGCTCATAACAGACATTTCTCCCAAAATGATTCTGCATTCTACCTAACCAAAACTACTTATTTCTAAAGAAGCTATAAAAAGAAAAATTTGGATTTTCAGTGTTATCTTATATCTACAGCAGTCATCAGATAAAGAGTGAGTGCAAGATCTTTGACGCTAAAAGAAATGTGATGATTCTCTGGGAAAGCAAGTGATACGGAAAACTGAGAGTAGTTTTTTGATCATTCAGGCCAAAATAGCTAATGTTTTAAAAAATCATATGCATAGTTCAATTGGAAGTGATTTGCTGAGGAAGAATGATAATCATCTAGACAGTTTCCTTTAAAATTCTTTACAGTTTATTCCATTCTTGGATAAATTGGGGAGGACCAGGGATGGGAAGAATTGATAAACATCTGGCAGATTGGGTCATATAATCAATCTGGAGGAAACCAGTCACCTCTTTTATAATTTATCCATTGAAATGATAAGTCAATTGAAAATCTGGTTGATTTGCTTTATTTAAACTTATATTATAGTAACAAAAAAAGAGGCAGAGGAAGCCCAGACCATTTATATAGAAGATATAATTGGGAGTCCCTAGAGTAAATTATAGTAGATTATTAGGAAATTATTTGGGTTTATCAAACAAAATAAAGATTTATGTGGACAATTTAAATGTCCAATTGTAAATGAAATTTATGATTTTTAAAAATTTAATTAAACATTAATTTTGAAGTGGGGGAGCTAAAATACTGAAAATTGTTGTCTAATGTATAAATACAAACAAAGTAAAGATAAATGGTACTATATCAAATTGAAGGTAAGAACTAAATGGAAAAGATGCAGATAACTGCTTATTAAGTTTAATCTCCTCTTAGCAGATGAATCATTGCTAATTTCCTTAAGAGGAATAAAATCATATGAATTAAATTTCCAAATGATAGTATATTGGACACAATCTCTATTGCAGCAATGTCAGAAAAATCTTAGAGTTAGAGGTTTGTGGAGTATACTTATAAATAGGAAATTGGAAAGGCGTAAATAAAGCTGTCCCTATTCTCAGATGACACAAATGGAATTTTACATAGACGACTCCATATAATCTACAAAAAATTCTTATAGCTAATAAGTGAATTTTGTAAGGTCATAGGATACAAAGTCAACATTCAGAAGTCAATTGTATTCCTATATACCAGCAATGGACAATTGAAATTTGAAATAAAAAATAAAATAATACCATTTACAGAAGAAAAATGAAAGTCTTAGGTAGAAATTCAGCAAAATATGGGTATGATCTGCAAGCTGAAAACTACAAACACTAATGAAATAAATTTTAAAAATCAAATTATATGAGAATAAACTGGTTTCATGGATTGGAAGACTCAATATTGTTAAGAAGCCATATCTTCACAATTTGATCTATAGAGTCAATGCAATCTAAATCAAAATTTCAACAAGGTATTTTATAATATTGACAAACTGATTCTAAAATTTATATGGAAAGACAAACAATGCAGACAGTGTAGCATGGGTGGAAAGAATAGACATATTGATAGGGTTGGCTTCACAGGTTTGCAAACTGTGTAGTTACACAAAGCCCTGCACTCAGAAGCACAATGTGCTTGGTTTACCGCTCTGTTGTCACTGTCTTGACATTCTTAATAATTCTTGAAGTCGTAGCCTCACATTTTCGTTCTGCACTGATCCCCAAAATTATATAGGCAGACCTACATATAGATCAACGGGATAGAATATAGAATCCAGACATAAATCCACACAAATATAGTCAACTGATATTTGGCAAAGTTGCAAAGACAGAAATGGTGCTTAACAATTGGATATCTACATGCAACAAAATAAACCTTGGCACATACCTTGGACCTGATACAAAAATTAACTCAAAATGGAACATAGCTCTAAATGTAAAATGTAAAACAATTAAACTTCTAGAAGAAAGTGCGGGAGAAAATATGCATGATATTTGGTTTGGCAATGAGTTTTAGATACAACACTGTAGCCATTTGGCAGTTTGATATAGTTATGAATTCCAAAAATAGATATTGGATTATGCTTGTAAACTGGTCTGTTCATCCGGGCATGATTAAGTTATGACTAAGGCTTTGATTGGGCCATGTCAGTAGGATGTTGAGCCCCGCTCCTTGGTGGGTGGAAATCAAAGATAAAAGACATGGCAAATGGACAGAGTTGGAATGTTTTGAGTTTGAGTTCTGATGCAGAGTTTTAATGTTGGAGCCCCGGGAAGTAAGCACACAGAGGAAGGAGAGAAGGCCTCGGGAAAAGAGACGAGCCGTTTACCTGACAGTTCACAGCTGGCCTTATGGAGAGAGGCAAAGCCTAGAGAGCCTCATAGTCTACAGCTGACCTTGTGGAGGAAACAGAGACCCTGAGGCCAGAGAGAAACGGAGCCCCAGGAAGAGAAGAACCCAAGAAGCCTGAACCCTGGCAAATGTCGGCAGCTGTCTTGCTCCAACACGTGACCATAGACTTCGGTGAGGGAAGTAACTTAGGTTTTATGGCCTAGTATCTGTAAGCTTCTACCTCAAATAAATACCCTTTATGAAAATCAACTGATTTATGGTATTTTGTATCAGCATCCCTTTGGCTGACAAATACAAACACCAAAAGCATTCATAAAAGCAAATTTTTGATGAATTTAACTTATCAAAATTAAATATTTTTCTCTGTGAAAGACAATGTTAAAAGACTGAAAAGACATGCCACAGGCTGGGAGAAAAAAATTGCAAATCAAATACCTGATTAAGGACTAGTGTTCAGAGTATAAAACTGAAAATAAGGAAAACACAACCCAATTAAGAAACAGGCAAATGTTCAGATAAGACATTTCACTAAAAAGATAAATGGATGAGAAGGCCTAAAACAAGCAAGCAAACAAAATTGACAATAACAAAAGTCAATGAGGTAATTTGTAACAAATGTTCCACAACAATGTAGTGTGTTGGTGGAGAGGTGTTGTATGGGAATTCCACACATGTGCATGATTGTTTTTCCACATATGTGCACGATTGTTTTGTAATTTCACAATCTCTGTAATAAAAATATATTTTTAGAAAAGTAAATGAGGATGTGCAATAACTGGCTCTCATTTATTGCTGGTGGGAATAAAAAACATGATACAGCAAATGTCAAACCAGTTTGGCATTTAGTATAAAGTTAAATATACACTTACCATATGGCTTAGTAATTCTGCTCCTAGGATCAAGTAAATTGCAAACTTACATTCACACAAAAACATGGTATATGGATGTTTATTGCAGCTTTATTCAGAACTTAAAAAAAAAACTGGAAACAGATCAGATATCCTTCAACAGATGACTGGATAATCAACCTGTGCTATATCCATACAATAGGATACTATTTAGGAAAAAAAGGCACAAACTATGGATTCATGCAACAACACACATGAATCTTAAATGAATTTTGCTAAATGAAAGAAACCAGACCCAAAAGGCAACATAATGTATGATTCTACTTAGATGATATTCTGGAATAGGCAAATATATAGGGATAGACAGGGTCAGTGGTTTTCCAGAGTTTGGGGAAGGGGTTGACAAAAAAAAAAAAAAAAAAAAGGAAAAAAGAGAAAGAAAAATTAAGGCTGAAAATTTTGTCTTTAGACACACCGATGGTTTCCATTCTTGTCAATGTATTAATTTTGAGATCCATACCATACTTCTTATTGCTAGAATCCACACTTTTATTTTCAATTTTTCATTCATTTTGAAAAACAATAAGGTCAAATGCAATAAAAATTTTAGGTAATAATATGAACTGTTGAACTGAATTATTGATCTGCAGGCAGTAGTACCACACAGTAACCTAAAATGTGTATCAGTATATATAAAAATTCCCATGCATCAAAGGTATTGTTTTAATTCCTTGGCTGCTCAAATACCATGCAGTGGGTTGGCTTAAAAAATGGGAATTTATTGGCTCACGGTTTTGAGACTAGGAAAAAGTCTAAATCAAGGTATCACCAAGACAATGCTTTCTTCCCGAAGACGCTTTCTGGAGCTGGCTGCTGGTGATCCTTGGTCCTGGAGTCCTCTGTCACATGACAATGCACATGGGAGCCTCTCCTGGCCTCTTCTCTTCTGATTTCCATTGACCTTCAACTTCTTGCTTCCCATGGCTTTCTCTCTTTGTCTGAAATTCACTCCGCAAAAGAATTAAGATGCATCTGGTTGAGTTGGACCACGTCTTAACTGAAGTAACCTCACCAAAGGTCCTACTTACAATGGATTCACACTCACAGGAATGGGTTAAGTTTAAGAACATGCTTTTCTGGGGTACATAGCTCCATTAGATTTATATCACTAATGGATAATCAACATACAACTTATAAAAGTGAAAATTATACAAAAGTTGACTCGCATTCCCTTGATGAACTACTGAGCTACCATTAAAAGGATACGATTCAGTAGGATAAGTAATAACATGGAAAATATTTATAATGTATATTTAGGTGAAACAAGAAGGTTGAAAAACTGTGCATAATATTTCCGACGCAAAAGAACCAGACACAGATATACACACACACTTATACACATAAATATCCACCGAAAAATACACCAAAATATTAGTGGGTAGTTTTTGTTTTCCTTTTGTCTAAATCTTTCATAATGAACATTTATTACTATTGAAATAAGAAAATAACAAGTTATAGTAAAGGAAACATTCTGGTAATTTAATTTTAATTATAGCATCTCTTTGTCTTTGTATTATTGCAAACCATCAATTATGTGTCATTCTGAGGTCAGAATTCAGACCTCCCAGAGGTCAGCAGTTTACTAATGGCCACTAAATAAAGAAGAGAATTAAATGTGGCATGTGTATTTACTTGTTTTCTTCCCAGCACGCCTGTGTGAAATCACCCCTCCTCTCCTCCATGGGGTCTTCACGGCACTGTTGGTTGTGCTGTCTCCTCCCTCACTACTACAAGATGTATTGCTAAATTGGGACCATCTGAAGTCAGTGATGTTGGCAGCAATCCTCCCTGGTCACATGGAGGAAATCAGCTATACTAGGACAGCATTAGGCCCACACAGAGGGAAGCGGAGCTGAAAAATGGAAATCAGGTGGGGAGCAGGCAGACCGAAAATGAAAGAGAGAGAGTGGTCAGAATATATGATACAAGCCCCTGAAAATCCAGTTGTGCCTAACTTCCAAGTAATAGGATCCAATAACCTTTTTCTTTCACTTAGGATTGTTTGAATTGGGTTTCTGTGCCTTTCAACTAAATGAATCCTGATGCAAGTTGTGTGATAAATTTTGAAAATCTGCACTTGAAATAATATTTCATCTCCAGAAAAGAAAAAAAAGTTGCGGGTAGCTCACTTACACTGTTGGGTCAAATGGTGATTCTTTAACATAATATTGGATACCCATTTTCCATGTCATAATGCTTAAGATTATAATTGGAAATAGACGAGCAATGCCAACTCTTCTAAAATATACAACTACCTGGTTAAAGCTAAGTGTTAAAAACAAATTTCATTTTGACCTTGCAGTCTAAAAGGAAGCTTAAACACTTACAGGGGGAAAAAAGGTCTTTTGCCTTGATTTTAATAGAATACATTTTTAATATAAATTATTATAAAATTAAACTTTATTTTGACCAATTGCATTAAACAAATGGAATTTTTAAATAAATCAAAACTTCCAAATCTGTAAATTAGAATTAAAAAAAAATTTAATAATATTATATTCACTTATTTATTCTCCACCATCCTTGTTTTACCTTTATTTTAAAATGGGAATGAGGACACCATATAAAGGTAAAAATATAGAAAACTCTGTTTCCTGAGCATCCAAGTCTCCAAAGTGAGGCTGATAGCTCATACATAATAATATTGAAAAAAATTATATAAAAACCCAATTTAAATCACGCTTGGCTCTTTCCTTCAGATACATTGGTATTTCAGGACAAAAAAAACGTACATAATCTTAAGTTCTATTTTCAATGCATTTCTGCATATGGATAAAGCAGGAAGAGATGCAAGGAATAAAAAAGTGGTATATATAGAAACAACAGAAAAGAAAAAGTAAGATAAAAAAATAAACAAATAATAAAAGTAAAAAATTAAAGAGTGTTGCATACAGTTTGAGTTTATTTTTATTTTCAGGTATAGGTCTTAAGCATTTTTATTTGGTAAAAACCTTACCCAGCAAATATTGTAATCCCAGCACGCTCATTATATTATTTTATAACAGTGTTTTGCAAACTTTAGTTTTCACTTTAAGAGTTTTGCTATATTTATTTTCTGCCTCTAAACTTTTACTTAACATTTTGTAAACAACATTTATTTCTTTCTGTTGCAAGAGTAACATGAGCTTATTATATTTTGAGGTGTCACTTTGGAAGTGATGGTAATAATTCCCACATACAGGTTTCTTCATAATCCTATCAAGATATCAATCATAAAATCATATCAGGATAGCAGAGGCCCTGGAAAGAGACTATGGCAGAAACAGTGCTGTATGGTCATTAAAATTTATTTCATTTTCTCATGGGCCTGGAAAAGACTACATTTTTCAGCCATTTGAAGTTAGGTGTGGAAACTGAGTTCTGTCCAAAGGGGAAGTAGACTGAAGCTATCTCTATCCTTTTAGGGCTGGCTCCTAAAACCTTTTGCATGCTCTTATATATCTTTCTTCCTCAAATGCTGGGGATTTGTCATTGCTCAGGGCAACCTCAGGAGCCATGTGTTGAAGATGATAGTGCTTTCCTCATACCTGAACTCATGCATACATGAATGTTGACTGCAGCAGAAGAGACCCTCTCCCTCCATCTCCCTGCCAGCTTATAGTGGACTGTTTCATGAGCAAAAACAGAACTTCACCTGGTCTGGACATCAAGATTTGGAGGAAATTATTTCAAATGTATAAAACATTTAGATGATTTTATAAAAATTTTAATCCAAATTTTAAAAACAAAAAGTTTTCTGTAAATTGGGCCCCAACAAGAAAATGAAATCGCAGTGCAAATTCCCATGGGGTAAGAGAGGCATGTGCTATTGCAATGCCCATTTTAGAGATGAGGAAGCTGAATCAGGGAGAGACTCAGACAAGTTCATACTGCTAGTTAACAGATAGTGTGACTATAGAATGTTGTGCTGCTTCTTCCTGCGAGAAGGAACTTTTCAGCAAGTGGAGCAATCTTAGCACACTTGACAAATCAACAATTGTGCTCTTGTAGCTGTTAAATCACCCAGACATCTTTTGCAAGAAAGGCATATGATAATAACTTGGATACTGTGATTAATCATTTTGTGCAATTTGTTCCAACTTAAAATTGCTTTTCAATGATCTATTATTCATGAAGAACTGTGGTATGAAGTTTGAGTTTCAACACTTACAGAAACTTTCCTCCAGATTCATCTGAAGAAGTTGAGTTTCCTTTCCTGTAAATTGCTTGAGTGCTGTTGGCTCAGCGTGGTTCTCTATCTTTAGAGTATATCAGAACAAACAGGCATTTTAGAATTGTCTTTCAAAAAGTGATTAGCAAAACCTACTAATTCAAATTCAATATAGAGACACAGAGATATGGCCATCAGACAATTTTTTAAAGCTCATGTTAAAATCTTGAATGAGGATTTCTCTCTAACTAAGGTTACAAATAACCTTCAGTAGCAGTACCCTGTCAACTTTCATTTATTCATCAAATGTTTATTGTTTTAAAAATGTATATTGTTTACTTATTCTGGATTAAGCACTATTCTCAGGGCGTTGGGACAGATTGCTGACAAAACAGACAAAGATCCCAGCCTTGATGGAGCAAATTACAAATAGTTTCCTCAGTGGATTATCCAGTAAGCCACTTGTGGCAGTTCGATATTGTTTATGAATTCCAAAAATAGATATTGAATTATGTTTGTAAACTGGTCTGTCCCTCCAGGCATATTAGATTATATTGGATTCAAAGTTTTACTTTTTAAATAATGATTAAGGCTTTGATTGGGCCAAGTCAGTAGGATGTTGCATCATTGCCCCCTTGGTGGGTGGGGACTCACAGAGAAAAGACATGGCAAAAGACAAGAGTTGGGAGTTTTGATCCTGGAACCCAGGAAGTAAACACACAGAGAATCAGATACGTGAGAAAGGAGAGAAGTCTCCATTAAACACAGGCAGAGGACTCAGGAAGAGAGACAGAGACATTCACCTGATATTCTACAGCTGGCTTTGTGGAGAGAGCAGAGCAGCTGAGCCCAAAGAGAAAGGAGCCCCGGGAAGAGAGCAGCCTGGAAGCTCTTGCAGATGTCAGCAGTCATCTTGCTCCAACACGTGGCAACAGACTTTGGTGTGGGAAGTAACTTACACTTTATGGCTGGTAACTGTAAACTTCTACCCCAAATAAATACCCTTTATAAAAGCCAACAGATTTCTGGTATTTTGCACCAGCACCCCTTTGGCTTACTAACACCACTGGAAGATATTTGAGTGCATGGGCTGTTTCTTTTTTTCTCTCCATGAATGCCACATAATTTAGGGATGTCTTAGGGAATTTAATCTGGTATGCTTCATCATGGCTGCGACCAGAGTTGCTCCCCCAGAACCACACTTTGTTGCCTTTGGGAGGATGAATTACCCAGGAAGCACAGAAGATAGGACCCACCTACCCACCCACTCCCCACCCCACCCTGGCGAAGAGAAATGTCAAAAATCTGTGTCTTTCTTGGAGGTCTACTCTTCAGAAAGTTGGAGCAGTGGTAGGAGTTGGGGTAAATCAACTTTTTATGTGTGGGTTAAAAATGAGACATAACCAGGAGGCTGTTCTTTCACTTAGAAAATCTATAAAATGACCTTTTAGTTTCAAAGATCTAGACTGTATCAGAGACAATTTCTTTTTTATCCAGGACGGAGTGTATAATAAACTCATGTGTTCCTTCCAGTGAAAAAGTCAAGTAGTTGTACTGAGTTACCTGGGACTCAAAAGAGAGATAGTGGGCATGAGTTATACAAAGGTCAGATACCTGAGTCAATTGGTTTCTG
>PVKH010039993.1:0-11108 GCA_004027955.1 Chaetophractus vellerosus | reverse complement strand
CAGTTCTGCTGGCAGCCCGACTGCCTGATTAGAATCTAGCTGATGATTTCCACGTTCTTTCAAATTAATTTCTCTTTCCATCTTCACCTGTCTCCCAGATCCCCTGCCCGGTGAGAGGGCCTCCTGACTAGTGGATTTGTGATGTATGTCACTTTGCTTTCCTGGCTCCTGGATAAGGTTAGGTTCTGAACACCAGCTGACCTTACCTGGCACTGGGGACAGACAGACTCAAGTTCTAATGGGGCTAAGTCCAGCTCTGCCTTTTGCTGGTTGTGTGCCCACAGGTAAGCCTTTCCTCCCTGTTCTGCCCACCTCGCCGGGCTGGGGGAAAAAGAAAATGAGACTGAACACGTCAGAAGCTACAAAGACTCTGCCACGGAAGGGGTTGATGTTATCAGATGAATGCCCTTCCCGTCAGCAGAGACAAGGCTCAGGAGCAGTGCCCTTCCGCCCTCCTGGCTGGAGGGTGCTACCCAGCGCCTATCCTACTCATGCTGAATCCAGAAACTGCGCATCTACTCGGCAGTCCAGATTCTGCTCTTTCTTAGATATCACATATGAGATTTAGTTTTGAGCTTTATAGTAACCCTCAGAGTACCTATGATCCTTAATGTTTTGGTAGGGAGGAAACCAAAGTCTCGACAAGTGAAAGATATTTGCCCCGGGTCGCGGAGCTGGTGAGTGGGGTGCTGGGTTGAGCTCGCAGGACTCTGGCTTCCGGGTAGGCGATCTCGCCTCAGCACCTCACCTGCCGTCACCCAGCACATGCTGAGGTAAGGGGCGGGGAGTGGGGACTCTGCACGTCAGTGGACTGCCTCACTCATTCCTGCACGCCTCGTGAAGATGTCGGGCGGACCTCATTTTACAGACGGGAGAAGAGAATGGGCAGAACTAGCATTAGACATTTTCTATACACAGGGAGACGTTTATGACCGATATAGGCTGCGCCTTTGATTAGGAGCAGGGTTTCTAGAAGATTCAGGCAGTTGGCAAGTTTTGCCTCTTACATAGACCTCTCCCAGCTTTTATCTGTTCACCTGATTATTGTTATTATTACATCTAATATATATGTATCATATACTGGAATAACACAAACTAATATTAACTGAGCACTTATTATGGGCCAAGTATTATCTTATTGAATGACTCCTAATGAAGATTATAGTAAATACCTGACACATAGAAAATAGAAATAAATGGTGGTTTTAAATTTAGAAGGCAATTCAGGGTAGAGGTAATGAACGAGAGTTTTGGCATCAGACAACCCTGCATAGCTCTAATGCTGCCAATTTACAACTTGGGCAAATTACTTAGTCTAAATCTCCTTTTCTTCATTTGTAAAACAGAGTTAAAAATAGCACGATGTCATCAACATGGTGGGTGCTCGATGAATATTTATTGACCGAATGAATGTTGAAGGAACCTCCAGGGTTGTTACGAGAGTGAAAGGGGATGAGCTATTTCCAGCTCCTCACGTGGTGCCTGGCACAAGATGAGAAAGTGATGAATATTATCTGCCTTGATATTAAGATTGCTTTTCCATCTGACATCTGCACACCCAGAGTCAGAGCTCCTGCTGCTGGGATTCACCTAACAGGGATTCAGGGTAAGGTTGGCTTCCAGGAAGGTCTTTCCTCTAAAGGCCAGGACCCAGAGATCTCTCTCGCCTGAGTCAAGGGGCTGGTTTCTCTTACTTCCTTGGCATCATCCTTGCGGCAGCCAGTTCTCTGTTGCTCCCAGAATGCCTTTCTTGGAGCTCTGGCTGTGACTGGGCTTGGCAGGGAGCGTTCTCTAAAGAACCAGGTAATGTGGTCTGGAGCCGGGGGAGTTCCCCACATCTCTGCCAGCACATCCTGCTCCTCATTTGCAACCCTGCCATCAGCCCTATTGCACAAAGCTCTATTTACTGCCTCTCAATGGAAAATAGCTGCCTTCCCTCCCTAAGGGCTAAGACCTCCCTGCAGACACTATCAATTAAGCTAATCGTTCCCATTTCTTTTAGAACAAATTGCATTATTTATAGATTACTGGAGCATACCAACATCAGGAATACCACAAACCAGCATTGCATTAAAACCAATTGACCATTCAATAAATATTTATGGTACACCAGGGAGTTGAATCCCAGCTCTGATACTAGCTGCGTAAACTTGGTCAAGTTTCTGAATCTCTTACATCTCAGTTTATCTGTAAGATGGGGATAATATTAATGCCTACCTAAAAGGGTTATTAAGAGGTTCAAATGAGTTAATATATATAAAGCCCTTAAAAACATGCCTGGCACATAGCTTGGGCTCAACAAATAGTAGCTATTACTACTATTGTTATTACTACTGCTACTTCTACGTCTACTTTGTGCCAAGGCTTTTGGAATACAGCAGTTAACCAAGCAGTTCTATCCCCGCCTTCTTGCATACTTGTGGGCAGGGAAGAAAAATATTAAACAGGTACATCAAGGAAAAAAACCCACGGACTTGATTACAAATTGTAACAAATGTTCAGAAGAAGGCAAATAGGATGCTTGGACAGAGAAAAGGAGTGGGCCTGGAAGTTAGGGAGAGGAGGAGGCTGGTGGAGGCCTCGCTAAGCTAGAATGTTTAGGTTAAACCCTACAGCATGAAAGAGAAGGAAGAAAGGAACAAACAGGGATAAGGAACAGCAGTTATGAAGACTTTGAGGCCCAGAAGAGCTTGGCACATTCATGGGAATGTGAAAAGTCCATGTAGTGGAGGTGGAGTAAGTGAGGGGGATAATAAGGTGAAGTGGCCCTAAGATCAAGAGCAGCAGGAGATGCTACCACCCTACAGCTAGAGGGAACAGATGGAGGTGGCACAAAGGCCGGGACCTTCTGGTGGGAGCTGGGACCATGGAAGGGGCTCTGTTAGAAGCTGTGAGAGATGGGAAAGACACCTTGGCTTCTCCTCTTTTCCTACCTGCTGGTTTTCCATCAGTGCCTCCCATTGGCCAAATCTTCCCAGAAGCCAGTTGGAAAGGGTTCCTGGGAACTGTGGTTCCCTGCAATAGAGCATAGCAGGGAATGCATTTGAGAGCAAAGGGGCAGCAGATACCATTGTGCACACGTCCTTCTACAATTGTTTGTGATTTTCTAGCATAGACACCAAGAAGTGGGATTTATGAGTTATAAGGTTTACATAACATTTGAAATTTTAATACATGCTATCAAATTGCCCTTCAAAGTGATTGTGCAAATGTATACTTGCACTAGCACTGTTTAGGTGTATCCATCCCAACACCCTTACCAATACTTAATAGTAACAAATATTTTCAAGTTTGCCAATATGATTGGCATTTACATTTATTCCAAACTCTACGTAGTCAATAATCTAGGCAGGCCAAGGCCCTGGGGGGGGGGGGCTAGGGGGGGGGGCTCACAGCCCCCTATCCAGTCCCAGGACTGTAGCCAAAGCAGGGTGTTAGAAACCTCTTTTTAAAAACCCAACTCTGGGGAGTTTGGGACTTCTTCCTGTCTCTTATGGCTCAGTCTGTCTTTGTCCCCAGAGGATTTGTGAATGAGGGTATCTCTGTTTATTTTCATTTTGGCTCGAGGCCCTTGGAGGAAATGAGTACTAGGTATCCTTGCTGATTCTCATAACTTGAGCCAGGTTTTCCAAAGTCCCCACTGTTAGGTGGCATTCCACCTCTCCAGGCCTGGCCACAGCAGCTTTTCAGTGGCTTTCAAGGCCTTGAGGCAGGTATAAGGAAGGGAAGAGGGCGATTTGTGTATTCAGAAATTGTTAGCCAAAAAGTGTGGGCTCTGCTCCAGCTTCTGTCTGGATCTCAATATGTGATCCTCAGCAACTCCTAACTGTGTTATTTGTGGTCCTTCAGGGCATGGAGGGGACCCCCTGCTGTCCAGGGGAACACCTACTACCGGAGTTGGAAGAGACCTCTAAAACCATCCAAGTCCTCTCATTTCACTAAAGGGAAATCTGAGGTTCAGAGAGGGTAATGGGTCTGCCCAAGAGCTCAGCCAGAGCTGGTGGTAGAGTTTGAACTAGAGTCTGTCTCCTGGTTCCCTATCCAATATACACCTTCTTTAGGTTTCCCTTAACTACCCACTTCTACAGGGCTCTGCTCAAATGAGATCAGGGTGGGCCTTGAAACAGATTCACCCATTTTTGGATCCCCTGACCCCATGCCTCCAGCTGAGACCTTTCTTCTCAGTAACTCAGTACATTTCACATCCATAGCCTGGGTCTCTACAGTAAGACTGTGAGTCAGATTGGTGATGTATTGTCTACGGCTACTGAAAAGAAGGAATGTTTCTGGCTTTTGTAAAGAGAAGTGCCCAGGACTAGGGATTTGAGAGTCTTGGGTTCTAGGTTCAGCTCTGTCTCTAATTTGCTTCTTGACCTTGGGTAAGGGCAGTCCCATTTCTGGACCACAGCTTTCCCCAATATAAAACAAGGAGCTTGGATTAGATCAGTGTTTCCCAAAGAGTGGGTCATATACCACTGGTGGACTCTGAGATGACTTCAGGTGGTAAAATGACAAGTCATTAAATAGCACTGAATTGTAGAGTGAGAAAGTTATTCCCTATTCACTTCTGAGTCAGTTCTTTCTCAAGGGGAAAATCTGTTTGAGGTAAATATCTTTTTAACCTCTCTTTAAAATTTGCTAATCTCCCCTTTTAGCAAAATTAGAGCAGACTTCAGGCCGAACACCTTTAGCAGGTGGTAATAGACAAAAATGAATAAAGTTGTTTTTATTAGGTTTATGTTTTATGGTTACCTTGTATTTTTGGCAAAGGATACTTGTTTGCCTTTTATGGTGATGTACCTGTCAGGATCAGTTAGGTTATGTTGTGACAACAAACAACCCAGATAGCTCTGTGGCTTAATAAAACAAAGTTTATTTCTTGCACATCCAGTCTGCCTGAGTCCAGGTGACTCTATGGGTCAGTGATTCTTAAATTTTAGGGTTCACCAGAATCCCCTAGAGGTCTTGTTCATGCATGCACTGCTGGGCCCTACCCCTGGAGTTTCTGATTCGGTAGGTCTGGGGTGGAGCCAGAGAGATGGCACTTGGAACAAGTTCCCAGTGCTGCTGCTGCTGGTCTGGGACCCCCATTCTGAGAGCCACGGCTGTAGAGGGCAACTGCTCTCATCTGGTGACTCAGCAGTCCAGGCTGATGGACTCCTTGAGCATCTCTACCTGGAACACAGGGCCTCCTGCTCAGAGGAAGAAGCTCTGGCAAGATTCCCAGCAGTCATTTCATGGTCTGGCTTGGAAGTGACACAACTCACTTGCTCCTCTCACAATCCTTTGGCCAGAACCAGTCATGAGTCTTCACCCCAATGCAGGGCAGTGAGTGAGGGGGGAAGGGGGTCGGGGAGCATGCAGAGGGTATTAAAATCTTCCCATGTCCCAGAAAGAGAGGGGTACTGAAAAAGGTAAGCACTAGAAGTGTCTACCATAGGTAGTGATAAAAATTTTCTTTTAAAAATAAATTTCTTGAAGGAAAATGTGGAGTCATGTAAAGAATGGTGTAGAGGTTATATACATATGGCAAAAATGGAGAAGGTGGCTTGAGAATGGACTTTGCAGCTTGAAAACTCTGTCATCCTGTGCTCCTACTGAACTATCAGGTTTTAGGGACAAAGTCTATTGGGCTCTTCCTGCAGAGATCTCAAAGCCTACGGTGCTGCTAGGAGCCCATACCCAAGAATTCCAGGATCTCCAGCCTGGAGGGATACTCACCTCATGCCCCCTCACCTCTCTGCTCAGAAATCTCCATTTCCAATCCCTTCTCCCTGAAGCTGTCCTCCAGCTGTCTGGTCTTAAGACTTTGGAGAAAGAATAAAGGATGAGTAAATGTCCCCTCCCCCACCCCTAGAAAATGCCTGGAAACCTTGGCCCCAGCTAACAAATGCCCTTGTGCTAGCCTCCAGCAGCCCCCATACCTGGGTGATACCTTCTCACTCACGCCTCCCCTGCCTCCTGCAGATATGATATGGCACAATGTTTTGGACTGAAGAGGTATGTGTTTTATTTGTTTGTTTGTTTTTTAATAAATATTTTTTATTTTTTAAAAGATACTTAGATTACATAAATGTTACACAAAAAATATTGGGATTCCTATGTGCCCCACTTCCCATACCTCCCACACCCTCCCACATAAACAACATCCTTCATTAGTGTGGCACACTCATTACAATTGATAAATGCATCCTGGGGCATTGCCACTGAGCATGGACCACAGTTCACATTGTAGTTTATACTCTCTCCCACACAGTTCTGCAGTTTATGGGAAGATATAAAATGGCCTATATTTGTCATTGCAATGTCATTCAGGATGATTCCCAAATCCCCAAAAAAGCCCTGTATCACATCTGTTTTTCCCTCTCCCTGCCCCCCGAGCCTCCAGTGGCCACTGCCTCCACATCAATGTTGTAACTTCTTTCATTGCTAGAATCACAAGTCTATAGTAGAATACCAGTAATTCCACTCTAGTCCATACTTCATTCCCCAATCCTGAGGATTCTGGGATGGTGATGTCCAATCCACCTCTAATTGAGAGCGGGCTTCGATCCTATATAGCTGATGGATGGGACTCTCTTGCTTACAGTTGTAGGTTCTCTTGTTTCCTTGGTATGGTGGTTGTCAACCTTGTTAGTTGTCCTGGGTGAGTCCAATGAACTGGAGATAGGTGTTGCAACTCCACTGAGGCTCAGGGCCCAGCTGGCACATGGACAGCCCAAAGATTCCAGTCTCTTGGACATACACCTACAAACTCCAGCACCAAGTATAGGTTAAAATAGAAGGGACATATGAGCCATGTGTAGGAAACTCCTGTTACTCTCAGGAGCACAAACTCCAAAGTAGGGCCCACTGGCAAGGCACCAAACTCCAGTGCTATTTGCCCTGACCATAGGATCTAGGTGTCTCCAGTGCCCTCAGGAGCCCCACTATTTGGGGTAGTATCCACTTTGGCAGCCTAGAATATCCTGCTGAGATATGCCTAAGCATTACCTCTGGGATGAGCTCTTGACTCACTTTGAAGTCTCTTAGCCATATAAACTCATTTGTCTTTACCTTTTTCCCCTTTTGGTCAAGGTCTTTTTCCAGTTGCATAGCTAGTTGGTGCTTGGTAGTAACCCCTCAGTACCAGGGAGGCTCATCCCCAAGTCATGTCCCATGCTTGGTGAAAGATTATGCATTTATATGCTGAGTTTGGCTTAGAGAGAGGCCACATTTGAGCAACAAGGAGGCTCTCAGGAGGCAACTCTTAGGCACCCCGCAACACTAGGCTAAATTTCAATTTCAAGAGCAAAGGCTCACAAGCATAGTCATCAATATCAAGGGCCCATCAATGGACCATCCTCCTTCGCCAGTCATTGCCCCTGTGCTTGGGGGACTGTTGCTGCTCCATTAGAGAATGTGGCAGAGCTCTCCAGGATGGGAATTCAGTATTCTCTCAGTTATTATGCGAATCTCCACTCATTGTGACAATGCCCCATGAACATTTGAACACATTCATATACCTTATATGTATGCCCAGGTGAACTTCCTCCCATGTATCCCCCATCACTGACACCTCACACCAATGATCTCCCTTGCCCCAGTTGTAAACCTTCTGTGATCCAAAGCTTCTTCAAAAATGAAGCCAATAAAATAGCCAAATACAATTAATAGGAAAATGAATAGGTTTAAATATAAGAAATAAAATACATAAACATTTTTAAAAAACTAAAAATAAAATAAAATTAAAAGGTTGGAATATTAAAAACTAATGAAAAATATTTAAAAAATTTTTTTTGACAGTTTGCCTTTCGTCATTGTAATATCTGTTGTCCTGTAAGTAGAGTGACATTTTCTTCCATTTATTCCCCAGCATCTTACTTTTTTCACATATGGAAAGGTATTAATACTGAAGGGGGAAAAGGGGGAGGATGTTGGGTATATGGGAGTCCCCTGTATTCTGTATGTGAATTTACTGTGACCTAAAACTTCTTTGAAAACGAAATGAAAAAAGTAAGCATGTGTTGTTTTGATGGGGCTCTGCTTCAAGAAGTTTTGGCATGCAGCCAGAATGTGGAGCAGCTGCAGGGGGAGAGAGAAAGAGAAAGGGCAGACTGGGGATCCTTGCCTTTTGCTCTCAGTCCTTTGGGTTTCTTCCTATTGCTCATATTTAAAAATCATTGGCCACTTTGGATGGATGTCTGTCAGGCAGCATGAACAAGGCAGCTTTACAGGGACTAGGGGTATTAGGCTCAAAGCCCTGCCAGTTTGCTGTTGGTTCCAGACCCATTGAGCCTCCTGCTGGCAGGAGGAAGGACCCTGGAGGAAGTGCTGCTAGCTGGGGGAGCAGAGGGAATGGAGGCAGCTTTGTTTGGGGGAAGGTGGGGAAGACATGAGCTGAGAGTCTGGCTGCAGGCTGGTTCCCTGTTTTGTTCCAGGGACAAGAAACTTCTTGTCATTTACTTATGGACTCCTTCCCATGCCTTAGAAGGAACTATTTATTAGTACAGAGTGCAGAATCGGAGGGTGTCAGAGGTAGAAAAGCCCTTAGACATCAGCTTCAAATCTAACCTTCCAATTTACAAACAATGACATGTTGTGTTGGTTTTCTCCTGCTGCTGTAACAAATTACCACAAACTTGGTGTCTCCAAACAACACAAATGGTATTTGATCCACATAAGACCCTTTGTGAGGAAAGCGTATACAGTATTATCAGAGCCATTTTGCAAATGTGGAAGCTGAAGCTGAGAGAGGTAAAATGATTGGTGTGGGGCCACTTAGCTAGTCAGTGATGGCAAATAGGATCAGAAACAAGATTTATGGACTTCCAGACTGATGCTCTTTAAGCCGTGGCACCCCACCACTGGTTTAGCTTCCAGAAAATAATCAAGAAAGATGCCCATCAAATCATTTTTTTACCTACATTAGAGGAAGAGATCTCTGTGTTTCAATACCCTGTAGTCCTCACACTTAAAACATTCAGCTGAATTCCTAATGCAATGAAACACTCCAAGGTTAAGTCCACTGGCTTCTCCCTTGCATAAACATACTTGTGGTTCACCACTAAGGCAATCTTCTTTCATACAATTTAAAGCAGTTATTAAATCACTCTCAGGTTTCTATCACCCCCAACAAGCACAAGTGGAACCATCTATGTATAATTACATAGCCATAATTTCTGGTGACAGGATGACATCTTTTAGATAGAGCAATATGCATTTAATTAACCATTTATTTATTCAGCAAAAGTTACTGATATACTTTGAGTGCTCGACAGTTAATACACAAAGGCATGGTGATGGTTAGCTCATGTATCAGCTTGACCAGGTGATGGTGCCCAGTTGTTTGGTCAAGCAAGCACTGGCCTGCTTGTTACTGTGGGGACATTTTGTGGACTTAAATCATTAGTAAGTTGATTGCATCTATGGCTGATGACATCTGCAATCAATTGAGGAGACTGCCTTCAGCACTGAGAGAGGTCTCATCCGACCAGTTGAAGGCCTTAAAAGGAGAAGTGATGATTTCAGCAGTCGGAAGAGAGAATTTCCATCTCTCCCTCGGCTAGCCAGCTTCTCCTGGGGACCTTCACTGGGGCTCCTGGCTTACAGCCTGCCCTATGGAATGTGCACTTGTGGACCTCCACAGTCATGTGAGGAAATGTTATAAAATCTCTTAATATTTACAGATTTCTCCTGTCAGTTCTGTTTCCCTAGAGAACCCTGACTAATACAAGCATTTTGAGGTGTTGGGTGTGAGTGTTGGGGTATTTTAGAGGGCTCAAAAAATGCCACCCCTCCTCCCTGCCATGCTCAGAACTAGCTGAGAGATAGACAGTGGCATCAGGCAGATTGAAGATGGAAATGTTGGCATTATTACTGAGTAAAACTAGACTGGGGGAGGGAGGGTTGCTTAGCTGTGAAGCTAAATGGGCCTGTAAATGCTTCTCACCCAGTCCCTGGCAGGGCAGGTCCTCCACAGTCTCCCCAGCAGGCACAGAACTGAGCACCCCACCCCACACCCCAAGCTCCCTGCGTGGCCAAGCACAGACCACACCGTGGCTCCCTTTATGCCCAGCACCTAAAGTGACCAGTCAGACAAGTTCCTCTTCCTCCTAAGAGGAGGGCTATCAGAAGAGAGACACCAGAAGGGTTTTCCGGATAAATTTTTTCCATATGGACATGTGGGGAACAAGGCATGAGATGTCTCCCTTAATAGTAAGAAAAGAGTGAAAGAATAAACTAGCAGTTACAGCCAGCTCTCTGGGAATTGTTCACAACCTATGGCCTAGATGACTGTACTTAGGGACGTCAGGCCCTGGGCGGACCCACATGTGGGAATGTTTGTGTTGCAGAGGAAAATGATTGAGCACCGTCTGGGTTCTCTTGCAAGCAGACACTGAGATGGGGTTTGGGGTGCATCTCAGTTTCCCAGGGCTGCTGTAACAAAGTACCACCAACCCGGTGGCTTCAAACAACCCAAATGTATTCTCTTACCCTTCTGGAGGCCAGAGGTCTGAAATCAAGGTGTTATCAGGACCATGCTCCCTCTGAGGCTCTAGGGGAAAATCTGTTTGATGCCTCTCCCCTGGCTTCTGGTGGCCCCAGGCCTTCCTTGCTTGTGGCACCTTAACTCCAGTCTCTGTCCCTCCTCGCTTCTGGTGCCTGCAGCAATCCTTGGCCTTCCTTGACTTGTTGATGCATCACTCCAGTCTGAGCCTCTAGCGTCAAATGGCCTACTCTCTGTGTCTGTCTGTCTTTGCGTCCAAGTTTCCTCCTTCTTGTGGGGACACGAGTCATATTGCATTAGGGTCCACCCTTGACTTAACTAATTGGACTCATCTTAACTGATTACATCTTCAAAGACTATTTCCAAATAAAGTCACATTCCTGGGACCGGGGGTTAGAACCTGAACATATCTTTTGGAGGAACACAATTCAGCCCATAACAGGCTATAAGATGTTTATAAGGAACCAATGCCTGTAAAAGGAAGGGAGAGGAAGCAGGATTGGGCAGAGGAAGAAGTTGAAAAAGGCCTGACAAAACCTTAGCCAACCAGGTAGGGAGCTCTGGAGCAAGTACTGTCCATTGGCATCATCCCACACTGGGCCAAAATGGCCAGGCCTTC
>PVKH010039992.1:0-11127 GCA_004027955.1 Chaetophractus vellerosus | reverse complement strand
GAAAGGGGGGGATATATAATAGGTAGATAGATTGATAGATTAATAGATAGAGCAAAGGAATTGTTGAACAACATCAATGCCACCAAATTGCCCAACCACTGGTTGATTACTTTTTATTTTAGTAAAGTTAAAACATATAGAGGAGTGGATGTAGCTCAAGTGGTTGAGCGCCTGCTTCCCATGTATGAGGTCCTGGGTTCAATCCCTGGTACCTCCTAAAAAACAAACAACACATCAGTCATATAAAATCTCTATTTACTTTCTGCATTTTAATCTCTTTGAGGACTGTTTTGTTTGCCTCCATTTCCACAGATAACATTGTTAGTGGTTAAAACTGAAAGCACTGTTTTAAAATGTAAAAAAAAACACCTGATGAATCTGTAGCTTGAGCAGTATATTAAAAGCCCTGACTCTGAGAACCCAATTCTAAAAATGTTTATCTGATGTTGTCACAGAATGTATTTTAAAACTGGAGCCATCTGCCTTCCAAAGTTTATCTCTGCTGCACCTGCGCTCAAAAATACTTCTGCCTACACACAGGAACTATTGTTTAAAGATTTTGATGTTGATTCATCATGCAGGCTCTCCAGGAATTGCTCACTTAAATTTTTTTAAAAATGCATCACACATTTTTTTAAAAATCCTCTACAAATAGTATATAGGAAAATTAAATCTCCACCTCTGTCTATAGTCTCTCTCACCAGAAGCGACTACTACTACTAGTTTCTTGTGCACTCTTCCAAAGACATTCTCTGAATATATATATAAACATGCACACAATCTCCCCCTTATCTACACAAATGGCAACATACTATCTGTGCTTTGCACCTGTTTTGTTTTTACTTAATATATCTAAGTTTCTGGTATTAGTATATACATTCACATTATTTTGGCTGCATAATATTACATGATAGGGATGTTTTATAATTTAAGCACTCTCCTACTGGTAAGTGTTTAGGTTTGCAAACTTTCTACTGTAAACAGCACTGCTCGGAACATCCCTTTAGTGATTATACCACATACCACTGGTTGTACACTTTGGATGGATTGTATGCTTTATTAATATGTATCAATAAAATTGATTTGTTTAAAAAAAAAGAACATCCCTTTACATCTCTTTGTGCTTGGGTACACATATATCTATAGGATAAATTCCTACAATTAGAATGACAAGTTCAGAAAGATATGTGCATTTTAAATTAATTTGTTATTGTGCAGTTGCCCTACAAAGGGTTTTACCAGTTTACATTTCATCATTGTATATAAGTGCAGCTTCCCAAGACCATTGCCAGCACTTTTATTATCAGGCCTTTTGATCTGATAGATGAAAAATGATATTTCACTGTGATTTCCATTTGCCTTTCTTTTGTTATGATGCAGCATTGTTTTGGCCAGGCAAGAACACTGGCTCAGGGCTACCGGTCAGGCAGTTTAGGGTCCCACTTGTTACTCATAATTATAATCTGTACTGTTTATTCCTTCTCTCTCATGGGGGGAAAAATGTTATGGATATGATTACTCAATTACATTCAAACAAGTCCATTCCTTTTTCTCTGGCCCGTCTCCTATTCTCTTTTCCTAGTCTGCCACTACATCTTTTAAGTCTTTCCTTCTCTTTATTCCTTTTACCAGTGACTCACAATACCAGAGAAGTGAACACTCAGAACTTCCTTTGTGTCAAGGCAGGTTTTCCAAAAACTGTTATCCAGGTATTATTAAGTTATTTCCGCAGTGGTACCTAAAAATTACTTCCACTCAACAACCCAGTCGAATGCCAGCTCTGGAAGGGCGAGAATAGTTTTTCACTCTGTAGCAGTTTGAGATTATTTTATGAATCCCCAAAAGAGAAAGATTATGTTAGTAAACTAATCTATTCCTCTGGGTGTGATACCCTTTGATTGCATTAAATTCAGTTAAGGGGTCTTTGATTAAATTACCTATTAAGATTGATTTAGGGCTTTTTGATCCAATTATGTCAGTGGGAGTTACTCAGGTTGAGTCCCTGCCCCCTTGGTGGGTCTGATATAAACAGACACTCACCCAGACAGACATCAGGAAGAGAGAGCTCTGTCATTTTTTATCCTGCCAAGTGAAAGAAAAGGCTCAAACAGCTGAGGCCCCAGAAGGAGATCAGCCATTTTGCCTGATAGCTTACAGATTAAATTGGGAAGAGAGCAGAGGAGCTGAGACTGATATAGAAGGCTGGTAAAGAAACAAGCCCTATGCCAGGAGAAATAGGACTGTGAGATCACTTAAACAGGAAGCCTCAAGGGGACTGGGCCCATAGAGCTCAAGAGGAAGAGCAAGCCCAGAGGGGAAGGAGAGACCAGGCAGAGATCGCCTGCTATCTTGCCTCAACACATGGCAGCTGACTGTGGTGAGAAAGCACCTCTTATGGTACCTTGAGTTGGACTTTCCATGGCCTTGGGACTATAAGCTTTTACCCCCAAATAATATCTTTTATAAAAGCCAACAGATTTCTGGTACTTTGGTCCCTACCCCCTTTAGCAGACTAATACACACTCCTATAACCCCAGCCCAACACACAAAAGACACTCAATAACTTTCTTTTCAATGACAAATGAGTCAGTGCTATTGGTTATTTGTCCCTGAAAGTGACCCATTATCAGATGGTCATTTTAATTTACATTGCTCTTTTTTCTTCCAGACGAAGTCATACGGAAGCGTCTCCTAATTGATGGAGATGGTGCTGGTGATGATCGGAGAATTAATCTTCTAGTGAAGAGTTTCATTAAATGGTGCAACTCTGGATCCCAGGAAGAGGGGTATTTCATTTCACTGTTATTTCTGTACCAACATTTAATGAGATTTTTAGACCAGTAAATTAAGGCCCTGTTAATATTTAAAATTTTCACTTACCTTAAATGATCAATGGAGTCAACTCTTATTAGTCAAGAGTAGATTTTTTTGGTTTAGTTTTTTCAATTTAAAAATTTTTGAAGTATATCATTCATACATGAACATACATAAACAAGTATATAGTAAAAGTTGTGAACTTACAAAACAAACATGCATAACATCATACAGGGCTCTAATATATTACCCCCTCCCCCCATCAGGCCGTTTTCTTTCTCTTCAGAGGCCTGCCTTGTGTTTATTAAAATTTTCAGAAGTTCAGAAGAGGTGAAGATTAAATTCAGACTCATTAATATGGTACATTTTGACAGATCTAATAAGTGTTTAGCAAGACAAAATATCTAATTTGAATTTTCTCTTTTATTAATCTACAAAAAATTTGCTGCAAGGCTAATATATATATTAAATATTTTATTAGAAGTTAAAAATTTGCTAGGAAATTATATGTATTATACTCTTAATTTTTTTTAACTTTAAAATTTTCTCATTTGAATTAGCTTTCCACATAGATAACTACACAGAGTGAAAAAGCTTTTGAGAACAGAATTGTGAAGATAAAAAAAAAAAAAACTTGTCTTAACCATATATTTTCAAAGTTTTGAAAACAAAATTCAAACCAACGGTTGCTTGAGTAAAGCCTATATTGGTAAAAACAACAGTCCCATCTTTTCATTTGTGACCAAAGCAGTTTATAAATTCAAATAAACCACATTTGGACAGATTTTCTAAATTATTTAAAATAAAGCAAGAGATTCTCTCAGAATTTGCTATAATTTAATTAGCAGCTCTTTCCCTGCCGATTAATAGTTCAGTCTTGACAATCCACAAACATCTTTGTTCTTTTTCTCTCTTTTTCAATAGATATAGCCAGTACCAACGTATGCTGAGCACCCTGTCACAATGTGAATTTTCAATGGGCAAAACCTTGTTGGTATATGACATGAATCTCAGAGAAATGGAAAATTATGAAAAAATTTACAAAGAAATAGGTAAAGAAACTTAAAGGAGCTCATATTTGGATTTGTTTGTATCTATGATTTTAATATTTATGGTCTAAATGAAACAATATCTGCTAACATTTTTATTTGGTGGTAAAATAACAGCAATATTAATAGAAAGAATACAGTAAATTTTAGCTACAGAAATACTTGCCAATATGATAGAATACTGTGGGTTGTGGCTATTTTTTAAATGCCAGTATCTTGTTTTGTCAGTAATGGAACTTCAGTTTAGAAACATATTTTAAAATTGAAAATGGATGGAGATTTTATATGTACATGTTGTTATAACTATCTAAGGAAACAAACCTTTTTATATAGAATGTAGCATTGCTGGAGCCCATGAAAAAATTGCTGAGTGCAAAAAGCAAATTCTTCAAGCAAAACGAATACGAAAAAATCGCCAAGGTAAGGGTTTTGAAGGATTTAGTGTGCAAATACCTTATTACTGACTTGTATTTTCATGCAATTTTTAATGTTATGAAGTAAAATCTACAACCAGAATCAACCTGAATTATACGAAATAAATTAGGAGCCAAGCTTAATTATTTAAAATTAAGAATTTTAAAAAATTTACTCTTTAAAATAAAGGAGAGAGGAGTGAGTGTAGCTCAGTGACTGAGTGCCTGCTTTGCATGTACGAGATCCTGGGTTCAATCCCTAGTACCTCCTAAAAAACTTTTTTTTTTTTTTTAATTAAAAAAAAATAAAGGACTTGAAGGAAAGCTATTCTGAAAAAAAATTTTTTGCTGGGTTATTAAATAATTATTAAGTACTGATTTTTTTAAATTGTCTTAAGACTCCTTTTCCTAAATAATGACATGGTTAATCAGCAAAAGCTATTTTACAAGTATACTAGACTTAGGATTTTTTTTTAATGGAGCTGCCTTCAAAAAGAAAAAAGAAAAGATTTTAAACCCTTTGGATTTTTAATAAGTATAAAACAAGCAAACATTTACAAGCTGCCTAAATATCTACTAAAAGGAAGGTTAAAGTTTAGTTTTGTTCTGATATCATTTATCTTTAAATTAGGGTATGTCCTTATATAGTCTGTAAAAACTGTTTCAAAATAATTTTTAATGGTATGGGCCATTGCTCCCTATATAATGTAAACTGGGGAAAAAAATTTAAAAAAATGTGTGGTCACAATAGTGACATAGATATGTGAAAAACTATAAGGAAATAGAAAATGGTAACTTTTAAGTGCATACTACCAGTCATCATTTCTTAAGTTAAAAAGAGGTACATGACTTATCATGGAAGTCTCAATGGAACAGAAACAAGGTTCTTGAACTTCAAATCATGTCTAAGTTTCTGAAATCTTTACCTTTAGGATGAGTGAGAAGTACAATTTGCATTTCTCTAAGATGTGAAATTAACGGTAGGATATATTCACCTTGGTAATCTTTTTTGCTGGACAAATAGTGAATAAGATCCTTTTCCTTCAATGATTAAGTTCATGTCTATGCTTATGCTAACCTCTTATATTCTTCCCAGCAACATTTAAATGGAAAAACAGATGTAGGAGCTAAAAGCCCTGCTGGAACACTTTTGACATCATGTATCATTATAGTTAAAATTGAATCGAGTGAAATTGGCAATACTCTTTCCATTCTTCATTGTTCTCATTTCTTTATGTACTAGGAAAATGATTAGGAGACATTTATGATACTATGTTTTGTTTTGTTTTGTTTTGTTTTGTTTTGGTTTGGTTTTTGAGGTACCAGGGGCTGGGGATTGAACCCATGACCTCATATGTGGGAAGCCAGCACTCAACCACTGAGCCACATCAGCTTCTCTGAGTTGGTTTTTTGTTTGTTTTGCTTGTTGTTTGCTTTTGCTTTTTCAGGAGGCACTGGGAACCAAACCTGGGACCTCCTATGTGGGAGGCAGGTTCTCAACCACTTGAGCCACATCCATTCCCACACATTTTGTTTTGATAATCCAGGTTCAAAAACCTCAGTTTGATAAATATTTTTTTGTTTTTTTTGTTTTTGTTTTTTTCTTGATAAATATTTTAATATCTTTCAGAATATGATGCTTTGGCAAAAGTGATCCAGCATCATCCAGACAGGCATGAGACATTAAAGTAAGTAAAGAGCTTTACTTGAAAGAAGCTGATCTTTATACTTAATTGTTCGAGTACTCGCCTATGCCTTCCATTATTATAAGAACACATTATATGTTCAAAACAAGGGGTCAGAATCTTCACTTTTACATATCCTAATATTGCTTGATTAAATGGTTGTGTTATTTCTACCTTAATGCCTACAGGTCTATATTAGTCAGCCAAAGGGGTGCTGATGCAAAGTACCAGAAATCAGCTGGCTTTTGTAGAGGGTATTTATTTGGGGTAAAAGCTTACACGTACAAAGCCCTAAAGAGTCCAATTCAAGGCTGCTTTCTCACCAAGCTCTGCTGCCACGTGTTGAAGTAAGATGGCAGGCGATCTCTGCCTGGTCTCTCCTTCTTCCTCTTAAGGGCCCAGCTTCTTCTGATCTCAGCTGTGGGCTGGCATAGGGCTCATTTCTCAGAACTTCCTTTATCAGTCTGGCATAGGGCTCACATCTTTTCAGGACTTATCATCTGCTCAGCTGCTCTGTTCTCTTCAGTTGTAAACTGTCAGGCAAATGGCTCATCTCTCCCTCTATCTCCTCTTCCATGTCTATGGAGCTCTCTCTCTTTCCCTGTGTCTTCTTGAGTGAATGTCCATTTACATCAACCCACCGAGCAGTCAGGGACTCAACCCTGAGTCATGCCTTACTGACATGGTCTAATCAAAGCCCTAATCTCTTATCAAGTAAACTTAAAACCTTTGAATTTAATACAGTCACAGGGTATCACACCTAGAGAAACAGACAGTTCACAAACATAATTTTTCTCCTTTTTGGGGATTCATAAATAATATCAAACTGCCACAAAGTCTGAAATAAATGCATGTAGTCGTACTCAGTAGGAAAATGGAGGAATAGAATATGGTGTATTCAAAGGGCAGAATGATAAATAGAATTGAAAGAGAACAAATTAGATAAATACTTTTTCACATAGATCTCAAAAATATAATCAGTGGGAAAAAACAATAGAGGACATATAGGAAGTTTAAATTATTCTTAAGGTTTTGAAATACATACAGAATAACCACTTATAAAAGCTTGAATTATTAATTTAACCAGGCCTTGTTTTATCCACCAAAGATTTGACTCTGCTTATAAGAAACACATATAGTAAAA
This sequence comes from Chaetophractus vellerosus, assembly GCA_004027955.1. Lineage (NCBI taxonomy): Eukaryota > Metazoa > Chordata > Mammalia > Cingulata > Chlamyphoridae > Chaetophractus > Chaetophractus vellerosus. The sequence continues at coordinate 4,022 of PVKH010039992.1, read as the reverse complement.
TGATTAAACATAAGAAAATAAAAATAAAAGCGTGAACCCTCCCGAAACACTATATACTGACTAGTACTGTATACTAGTCAGAGATGCATATATATGCATTAAAATAAGAATTGGGGGAACTAGCTGTGGCTCAATTGGTAGAGCCCTGGTTTACCACACAAGAGGCCCCGGGTTGGGTTCTCGGAGCCTCCTCGAGAAGGCAGGCCGCCTTGAGAAGGCAAGCTGCCGCGAGCAAGGCAAGCCGCCGTGAGCAAAGGCAAGCCGCCGCGAGCAGGGGAGCTGCCGCGCGGTGAGCTGACTGGGTGGGATGCCGCAGCAGGGGGAGACAAGCAGACACGGAAGAACGCAAAAAGCAAAAATGAACACAGCAAGAACAAGCAGCAAGGGGGCGGATATATAAATAAATAAATAATAAATCTTTAAAAAAAAAAGAATTGGAACGATATAGTGGTTGCCTGAGAGGGGTAGAGGAGGAAAAAAGGCCCAGAATAGAGGACCAAACATAAATATGAAAGAGCATTTCAAGTTAATCTGCAATGCTGTATTTCTTTTATTGAAAAAAATCTTGATGTAATTATGACAAAATGTTAAAAGTTCTCAGTTCTTGGTATTTGTTATTTTATTGTCTTTTTCCTGCACTTTAAAAAATTATCTAAAAATGCAATTTTAATAAAAAAGTACCCATTTAGGAGATAAGAAGAAATCATCCTCAACTTTACAAGTCCCACCATAATGCAGGGGTCTAACTCTATCCTTTTTTTTTTTTTTTTTTCATTTTAAAAATAATACCATTTAGTAACTAAAAAGTGAAACTAATTGTGAATTTTGTTCACTCAGTTTGCAAAATATAACACTTATTTTTTTCAGGGAACTAGAGGCTCTGGGAAAAGAGCTGGAGCATCTTTCACATATTAAAGAAAGCGTTGAAGATAAGGTATTTGCATATGTTTGTTAGCCTTTGTGATAGATAGATAGATAGATAGATAGATAGATAGATAGATAGATAGATAGATAGATAGATAGATAAATGGATGGATGACAGATCAATTTGCATTCATTTTGTTATTTTTAACACAGCTGGAATTGAGACGGAAACAGTTTCACGTGCTTCTTAGCACCATCCATGAACTTCAGCAAACACTGGAAAGTAAGTAGAAACAATCTCAAAATGAATGTTTATGAAGCTTTTTAAATTATTCAGGGACATGCCTTTTAGGAATTTATATCTCAAAGAGAGAGAATCCCTTCAGTTTCTGAACAGGAGTATAGTTGGACAACATCAGAAGGCACTCCTGTTGTTCAGCTTTCTGAAATTATCCAGAAAAGTCTTAGTTTGTAGTGATACATGATTAAAATACACACACCGTGGTTTAACCTAGGGAAAATTCATGAAACATAGATTTGAAAATTCCTTTACTTTATTATAGCTCATTGCTATTAAGTAAAGCTTCAGGACTCAGGCAGCTAACGCTAAGTGAAAAAAGTAATCAGTGCGTAAGAACGTTTGCATTCACCGTGAATGGTAGGTGCATGGGAAACTGAAGACTTGTCTTTGTCTTGACCATAACTGTATGGACATTTCTGTGTTACCTGATCTTCTGATTGTTTTCTAGAATAGCCTAAAATCCCAATTTGTGTGTGTGAAGTCTCACACAAATTTTAAAATTTGGCTCAACAAATAACCAAAACAGCACTTTTCAAACCAGACATGCAAGCCAATTGCCATTGAAGCTGCCATTTTGCTAATATTGCTTTAAATATATTGGCTAATAAAGAATAAAAATGTTTTCATGATTCATTAAACACATGATTTAAACAAATTTGATTAAGGTTTTATGTTTCTCAATTTCAGATGATGAAAAGCTCTCAGAGGTAGAGGAAGCTCAAGAGACAAGCATGGAAACAAATCCTAAGCCATAGACAGGATGATTGCTCACCATTCCCAAGAATATTGAAATAGCTACATGATCTTAGGGTGTTTAGAATTTGCCATGCTCTTGAGATATTTAAAGATACTTCTTCAGTGAAATAATTTAAACTTTCAAATATTATTGCATATTCCATATTTCTTCACACAAAGGAATGTGACTTTGGTATAGATTTGGTTTTATTAAAATGCTTTTTTATTCCTAAACGTTGAATGTCGGAAGCAGTACTCCAAAAATATTTAATAAAATGTTTTCAAACAGGATAAATTTGTGCTCATTAATATTCTAGGTAGCTTTTAATTGGTAACATTCATTTGCTTAAAAATAAGCTGAAGACTGTGAGATTGTAGCTTTTCTAGGATGTACATGAAAAAATGAGTCAATTTTTGGAAATTCATACCATTTTTGAAAATGGAGTCTGTGAATAGCCTTTATGAGGGCTGTGAACCTATGAAATTATGTACAAAATGTTGTGGTATATGCTTAATATTACTCATAATATTAAGAACTGCTGGTATAAGAGGTAATTATAAGATGCAAAGTAAATCAATATGCTTTACTTTCTATCTCTTTCTCTTTAATGTGATTGTTAAGTGTTTTGTTGCTATAATTTCTTTCTACTGTTTTGTTCTTTAGGAGTCATTAGAAAAAAACTTATTGACAAGGTAAAGATTAAGATTCTCTTGCATTTAAAAAAATTCATGATTTTAAAAATTAAGCTAAGACATAATCACTTGTAATTTTTTTAAGTATTGAATTACATATTCAATACTTGTTAGATTATACCTTTAACCATTTATTTTAGCTCAGAAACATGATACTTGCCATGAATCATACCTTAATAATGTTATATATTTTAATTTTAGTAAGTTGAATTTTTATTTTTAAAAATGAAAGTTTAAAGTTAGCTCAGTACTAGTCATAGCAATAGTGTCATAATACTTTTAAATGCTTCCTCTAATTTCACCTGGCAAGTCATGGGAGAGATTTCTTTGCAGAATTGTTACATCTTAATAATGTTTTATTTTCCATTATTAATAGGAATTATGTAGCAAAAACTTGCTTATATTGACTCAGAATTAAAATCAGTTTTTCAAAAGGTATCTTTTTTTTTTAAGACTGTTGAGCAGAATATTGTAAAATGTCCCCTCTACTGGCTAATTCACTAGAGAAATTTGTTCAGGATTATATACCAAAAGATGAGACTCACTATGAAGATAACTTTTATACAGTCAGGAACAAAATCAGAAGCAGCAGCAGGTACATGGGAAACACACATTTTTCAATTTATACTTCCTCATGGTTCTCTTGGATATCCTCTGGAACTGCTTAGAAGACTGAAGAATTTCATCCCCTAGAAATTCACACTGCTGGAGCTCAGCATGTCTTTGGGCCAACAGCTTCATGGATTTATCAGTCACTGTTTCTATGAGGTCATCCACCTGTGACAGACAGATACAGAAAAAATAAAGCCATCTGATGGAAAGCCTTGTCAAAACTTGTGTGGTGGCTTGGAGTTATGTACCCCAGAAATTCCATTCCTGTGGATGTGAATCCATTGTAAATGGGACCTTTAGATGAGGTTACTTCAGCTAAGGTGTGGCCCAACTGAATTGGAATGGGTCTTCATTCTATTACTGGAGGACTTATAGAGAAGAGCACAGAGAGAGAAGCCACAGGGAGCCGCCAGAAGCTGGAAGTCAATGGAACCCAGAAGAGAAAAGAGAAGATGCTGCCATGTACATTGCCATGTGACAGAGAAGCCAAGGATCACTGACAGCCAGTCCCAGAACACCACAGTCTTCTAGGATAAAGCATCGCCTTCCTGACCTCTTGATTCTGGACTTCTCCTAGCCTCAAAACGAGGAACCAATAGATTCTCATTGTTTAAGCCACCCCATTGTATGATATTTTAGCAGCTAGGAAATTAAAACACTGAGGGCAGGCTGTTTTTCCAGAGAGATGAGTGCAGGAATTGGTGAATGTTTTGCAAATCCCAAAGTATTATTCTAATTCAAGTCATAGCAAACAGAGCTTGAAAACATGCATTTACCACCCAGTGGTAAAAAAAGACAATCTCAGTTCTCAAAAGAA
>PVKH010039991.1:0-11117 GCA_004027955.1 Chaetophractus vellerosus | reverse complement strand
AACACGAGATCTCTGTTAAAAATATAAGATTTTATAAGAGTCTCTCACGTGACCGTGGGGATACACAAGTCCAGGTTCCACTGGCAGGCTGCAAGCCAGGGGCTCCGATGAAAGACTGATGAAGGGTCCTCGATGAGTTTGCTCCGATGAAAGACTGATGAAGGGTCGTCGATGAGTTCCTGGGAGAAGTTCGCTGTCAGACGACGAGCTGGGAAATTCTCTCCGAATGTTGAAATCAGTTCCCTTTTATAAGCAGTCAACTGAATGGATAACAGCATCATCCATTCTTCATCCAATCTTGCTGATTGATGCAGGCTTGCTGGACCCAACAGCTGGGCACAATTACCTGGCCAAGTTGACACATTAGCCTAGCCATCACACTCTCATTCTCTGTTTCCCCAGCTATACGTAACTGCTATTCTGTTTCTGTAGATCTAGTTTATTTGTATTTATATTTTGTAAATACAGTCTTAGACATGCAATCGCACCCATATTCATATTTTCCGTGAGGTCCCAAGGGGCGGGGCTCAACACCCTACTGAAATGGCCTAATTAAATCCCTAATCATAACTTAATCATGCCCAGGTGAACAGATCGGTTTACAAGTATAATCCAATATCTATTTTTGGAATTCATAACTATATCAAACTGCCAAACTGCTACAATCACCAACAATCCTTTTAGTAAAGTCTTTAAGTTTGGGGAAACTTTCATTTTCATGTGGAGGACAATAGTTCTCTAAAACACTAATTCATGTGAAACTCAACTTTTACATTGGTAAATAATATTTTAGCATTTTTTTTACTATTACTCTTTCATTTTTTTTCTTTATTAGAGAAGTGGGTTTACAGAACAATCATGCATAAAATACAAGATCTCCATGTGCCACCCTAATATTAATGCCTTGCATTGGAATAAAACTTTTGTTACAATTGATAGCACATTTTTATAATTGTAGTAGAAACTATAGCCCACGGTTTAATTAAGGGTTCTCTGTGTAGTGTAGTCCCATGGATTTTTTAATTTTTTTATTCTGTTACCATACATACAGTCTAACATTTCCTCTTTTAATCTAATTCAGATATATATTTCAGTGCTAGTAATTACTTTCACAGTGCTGTGCTATTGCCACCACCAGCCATTGCCAAAACATTTCCCATCATTCCAGATAAGTACCTTGTATATTTTAAGTCTTAATGTCAGCTTCCTTATCCCCACCGCATCACTAATAAGCTATATGCTAGATTCTGTCTCTATGAGTTTGCTTATTCTATTTGTTCAAATCAATAAGATCACACAATATTTGTCCTTTTGCATTTGGCTTATGTCATTCAACTTGATGTCTTCCATGATCATCCCTGTTGTCATGTGTATCAGGAGTTCATTGTTTCTTACAGTTGAATTAATAGCCCATTGTACATATATTTATATTTAGGTGAAAAAAACAATTTGAATTGATATTCTTATAAAGTCTTATCCCAGGTAAGGATTTCTTTTTTTCTAAATGGAGATAACGTTTTCCTGGCACCATTTGTTGAAGTTACACTTCTATACCAGTTAACTGGTCTTTGCATGTCAAAAATCAGTTGCCATAAAAGTGAGGTTGGATTTCTAAGTTCTCAATTTAATTCCATTAGTCTATATGTCTGCCCTTGTGCCAGTACCATACTGTTTTTATTACTCAGGCTTTATAATAATTTTATTTTACTATTATCTAATTAGAAAAGGTGTGAGCTTACAATTATGCAAAACATACAGGACTCCCATTCATCACCACACCACCTGCTTGTTGTACAACATTTATTACAAATGATGAAAGAACATCAACAAAACATTACTACTACTTATAGTTTATAGCTTATATTTGATGTAGTTTTCTGTAAACTACCTGTATTAGTCAGCCACAGGGGGGCTTTTGGAAATATACCAAAAATTGGTTGGTCTTTATAAAGGGTATTTATTTGGGGTAGAAGCTTACAATTACTAGGCCACAAAGCATAAGTTTCTTCTCTCACCAAAGTCCATGTGTTGGAGCAAGACAGCTGCCGACATCTCCAGTGTTCAGGCTTCTGGGTTCCTCTGTTCCCAGGGCTGAGTTTCTCTCTGGGCTTAGCTTCTGTTTCCTCCACAAGTTCAGCTGTAGACCAGGAGGCTTTCTACGCTTTTGCACCTCTCCACAAGGCCAGCTGTAGACTATTGGGCGAACGGCTCACTTGCCTTCTCCTGGAGTACTCCTTTCCAACATCAGAACTGCTTCTCAAAAATCTGCTTCTCTCATCTCTGACTTTTGTCTAGCCTTTTATACTTGAGACCACACCCACTGAAGGGTGGGGCTCAACGACCCGCTAACATGGCAGTTAACGCCTCAATCATGCCCAGATTAGGAGATCAGTGTATAAACATGATTCAATTTATATTTTTGGAATTCAAAATTACATAAAACTGTCAAGCCATTACACTACCCTACAATTAAAACCATGTCTTGTACATTTTTTATATCTCATGAGAGAACATTCTCATATCTGTACAGTTAACCACAGTTCATCATCCACCACAGGGTTCTCTGTGTTATGCAGCCCCATGCTTTGAATAATCTATCCAAAGTGGACACTCAGTGGCACTGTTTCATCACAGAGATGTTCTGTCATTTCTAGAATGCTTTCATCACTCCAAAAAGAAAAATCTCATACTCTGTATACTCCCCTATTGTTAACCATTGACATTGATATAGTACCTTCTTTGTCACTGATGCAAGTATATTAAATATCACCATTAACTATAGTCCATAAGTTACATTAGTTCCATTTTCCAATGTATCACCATATTCCTAACAATATTTAATACAGACAAACACATGTTCTACTTCATAAAGGATCATTCTTTATATGTACTATTAATCACAATCTTTATCGACCACTAGTTCACTATGTTATAAGGACCTAGTTTACCTCTTCCTTTTAACTGACATTTATGTCCCTAGCCTACCCTTTCAGCCACAATCACATTTATAAATTGGCAATGATAGTTATACACAGTATAATGTCGTACCATATACTCTATATATTTTTTACTTTTAAAGGCAACCTTATTAAATATTCTACATATATTAAACATCAGCTCCCCTGTCACAACTCTCATTCCATCTTCTAGTAACCTATACTCTAGATTTTTAACTCCATAAGTTTACTCATTGTATTTATTTCATATTAGTGGTATCATAGAATATTTCTTCTTTGGTGTCTGGTTTATTTCACTCAACAAAAGGTCCTCAAGGTTCATTCCTGCTGTTATATACTTAACAAATTTATTTCTTCCTCTTCCTCTTCCTCTTCCTCTTCCTCTTCGACCTCTTCTTCCTCTTCTTCCTCTTTTTCCTTCTTCTTTCTTCTTTCTTTCTTCTTTATTCTTCTTTTTTTTTTGGTGTTGGGCTGGGGATTGAATCCCAGACCTTGTATGTGGAAAGCCGGCACTCAACCACTGAGCCACATAGGCTCCACTGAATTGGTTTTTTCGTTTGTTTGCATGTTGTTTGTTATTTTTATTTGTTGTTTTTAGGAGGCACTGGGGACCAAACCGGGGACCTCCCATGTGGGAAGAAGGCACTAAACTGCTTGAGCTACATCCACTCCACAATTCATTTATTCTTAAAGCTAAATAGTATTGCATCATATGAATATACCGTAATTTTTAATCCATTCATTGGTTGATGGACACTTGGGTGTTTTTTTTCCCCATCTTTAACAACTGTGAATAATTCTGCTATGAAAGTTGGTGCAAAAATGTGAGTTTGCATTACTTGCTGTAGTAATTCTGAAAATATTCCTAGTAGCAGAATTGCTGGATCATATTCCAGGTCTCTATATAGCTCCCTGAGGAACCCCAAAACCGTTTCCACAAAGGCTACACCATTCTACATTCCCACCAACAGTGAAGGAGTGTGCCTTTTCACCAAATTTCTCCAGCACTTGTAGTTTTCTGATTATTTAAAATAATGTCCATTCAACAAGGAGTGAAACATCTCATTGTAATTTTTTAACAAATCAATTTTATTAATATATATTAATAAAACATAAATCCATCCAAAGTGTATGGTCAATGGTATTCCATGTAATCATATATTTGTGACTTCATCACTTCAGTCATTTTTAGAATGCTTACACTATTCCAATGATACTAATAAAAATAAACATAAAACAAACAAAACTCACCTCTCAATCTCTCTATGCTTCCCTATACTATAAATAGCTGTTATTCTTTTTTCCTCCTCTCCAGTATATTTGTATGTAAGTTTTGTAGAAACAATCATATATATGCAATATCACCCATATTCATGTTTTACATGAGGTTTTACTATCTTATACAATCCAATGTTACAGTTTTAGCTTTCTTTCTAGTAATATACATGTCCTTAGACTTTCCCTTTCAACTACTATCATATAATAGCTCTGCTATGCATAATCACCATGATGTGCTCTCACCATTTCCATCCAAAGATTTACAAAATTCCTTTTAACTACTTCTGCACAGATTAACCCTTGGCTTTCCATTCTCTACCCTCATTCTCTTTTCCAATGAGCTTATTATAATTATTATTTCCTTGCGGTTACATAATATATTTTGTTCATAATAGCACAATTATACAGTATTTGTCATTTTGTTTCTGGCTTGCTTCACACAACATAAAGTCATCCAGGTTCATCCGTGTTTTCGTGTTTCACAACTTCATTTCTTCTCACTGCTGCATAATATTCCATTGTGTGTATACACCACAATTTGTTTATTCATTCATCAGTTGATGGACAACTGGGCAGTTTCCAGCTTTTAGCTATCACGAATAATGCTGCTATGAACATTGGTGTGCAGACATTTATTCGTGTCACTGCTCACAGTTCTTCTGGGTATATACTTAGCAATGGTATCACCAGGTCCCATGGCAAGTCTATATTCAACTTCGTTAGGAACTGTGTAACAGCCCTCCACAGTGGCTCTACCATTCTACATCCCAACAAACAGTGAATAAGCATTCCTCTCTCTCCACATCCTGTCCAACCTTTACAGTTTTCTCACTTTTTAATAGTGACCAGTCTAATAGGTGTGAAATGATATCTCATTGTAGTTTTTCTTTGCATTTCCCTAATTGCTAGTGATGTTGAACTTTTTTTCATGTGTTTCTTCACCATTTTTATTTCTTGTTTGGACAGTTGTCTTTTAAAGTCTTTTACCCATTTTTAAATTGGATATTTTGTCTTTTTATTGTTGAGTTGTATGATCTCCATATATATCATGGATATTAAACCCTTATCAGTTATGTGATTGCCAAATATTTTCTCCCATTGAGTTAGCTGCCTTTTCATCCTTTTGACAAAGTCCTTTGAGGTGCAAAAGTGTTGAATTTTGAGGAGGTCCCACTCATCTATTTTTTTTCTTTTCTTGCTTGTGCTTTGGACATAAGGTTTAAGAAACTACTGCCTACCACAAGATCTTGAAGATGTTTTCCTACATTTTCTTCTAGGAGTTTTATGGTTGTTGTTTCTATATTTAAGTCCTTGATCTATTTTGAGTTAATTTTTGTATAAGGTGTGAGATAGGGGTCCTTTCTCTTTGTTTTGGATATGGCTATCCAGTTCTCCCAGCACCAATTTTTGAAGAGACTATTCTAGCCCTGCTGGGTGGGCTTAACAGCCTTGTCAAAAATCGCTTGATTGTAAATATGAGGGTCAATTTCTGAGTTCTTAATTCAGTTCCATTGGTCAAGCTATCTGTCTTTAGGTGAGTACCATGCTGTTTTTACCACTGTAGCTAAGTAATATGCTTTAAAGTCAGGAAGTGAGAGCCCTCCAACTTTGTTCTTTTTAAAGACAATTTTTGCTATTCAGGCCCCTTACCCTTCCAAATAAATTTGATTATTGGCTATTTGATTTCTCCAATAAAGGCTGTTCCTGATCTCAGTGGGAAAGCTTTCAGTATCTCACTGTTGTGTACAATGCTAGCTGTAGGTTTTTCTTATATGCACTTTACCATATTGAGAAAGCTTCCTTCTATTCCTTCCTTTTAGAGTGTTTTTATCATGAAAGGGTGATGTATTTTGTCAAAGGCCTTTTATGCATCAGTCGAGAGGGTCATGTGATTTTTCTTTTTCAATTTATCAATGTAGTTTATTACACTAATTGATTTTCTTGTGTTGAACCCCCTTGGATACCTGGGATAAAACCCTCTTGATCCAATTCTTTTAATGTTCTTTTGGATTCTGTTTGCAGGTGTTTTATTGAGGATTTTTACATCTATATATATTAGAGATACTGGTCTGTAATTTTCTTTTTTCTTAGTGTCTTTATCTTGTTTTGGTTTTAGGGTGATGTTGGCTTCATAGAATGAAATTGGTAGCTTTCTTTCCTGTTCAATTTTTTAAGAGCTTGAGCAAGATCAGTGTTAGTTCATCTTTGAATGATTGGTAGAATTCACCCGTGAAGCTATCTGGTTTCAGGCTTTTCATCTTTTGGAGGTTTTCGATGACTGTTTCAATCTCTTCACTCGTGGTTGGTAACACATTGTTGTTTGGGGCAATGTAGTTGGTTCCTGTGTTTCTAGGAATTTGTCTATTGTGCCTACATTTTCTAGCTGTTTGATACACAGTTGGTCATAGTATCCTCCTATGTTCTCTCTTATTTTTGTGGGTTCAGTGTTAATGTCCCCCATCTCATTTTTTTTAATTTTATTTACTTATGTCTTCTCTTTTTTTCCTTGTCAACAAAATGATAAAACAGAATGACTGTAAAGGGAACTCTCATGATAATGTGGGGTCATTTTGCTATAACAATTATCTTGATCATTTATTTGTGATGAGGAATGATTTTTATTTTTCATTACATAGTAAAGTGATCATTATAAGAAGTAGACTATGTTCTCGATTAAATACAGAAGAGTTTAATATCCAAATAACTATAATCTGACTCTCTAACTTCATGAACTTAAGCAAATATGCATCTATGTTAGAGTCTTTGTGTAAATAAATGAAACACTAGCTGCAGAATAGTTCACAAAACCATGTGGATGTATATTTAGAGATTTTTATGGCTCCAAATCATTCAGAAGTGCTCTCCTAATAATGAATCTATCATCTTAAAAGGAAATATGTATTTTACCATGGAGAGAGAATTTCAGTACTGAATATTCTTTAATGTAAACTCAGATGAATGGACTCTCCCAGACATTGTTAAAACATGACCTTTAGAAAGGGTCTATATTTCAGTACTGTCTTTACTATGAATTAATGATTGCATTAATCAAAGGGATGAATTAGGCCAACACATTTCAAGTATATATTGAAAGGAATCAAAGAGAAACTTGACGTTCTCTTTCCACATGCAATGTATTAAATTTTATTTGTAATGAACACGCTCACTCCCTATTCTACTATCACACTTTAAATATAAAAATATTTCATAGTGAAAAATGTGCTATTCCATCCTTGGTGGTTACCTTTAAACCACAGATTAATTATTTCTGTAGAAATACCTTCTTTTATAACCCATAATCAATTGGAACATCACAAAAGAATACCAAAGAATTATGTTCAGCATTATGTGGCTTCTAAGAGAGAACTCGCTGGCCCAAACTTAATGTAGATACATTAGTCCATGGAGCATACCAAGCAATTTTCCTTCAGCATTGGTCCCAGAAATGATGGAATGATACCTTATCAGCTCTCCTCAATATTACAGGTGTCTTGGCATCGTCAGGGTGAATGGCAAGGAATTCTCTTCCTCGTGCTCACTTTAGCGTTCTGGTATAGTTGTAAGACATAATTTCCAGGTGAACTTTCCATTTGTCCAGGATCTAATCCAGAGTTTTAGGTTGATTTCTTTTATCTCTGAACAAAACAAAAATGCATGCAGGAAAAATTAATCATAAACCATCTCAAAGGAAGCAGATACTATATGGTGAAAATTTCAGGCTCCTAAAATGGCTTATGTATTTTATTTGTGAGAAAAACTAAAGATTGACAAATTTCTAGACAGATAATGGTGAATGGTGATAGAAAATATATTGTTCTCAGAGTTAGTATTAGCTGATCTCACAAGATGGGGATATTTTTAGAAGAACAATATATATCATTTATGACTTCTGTTACAATGCCAGGATTGTAGAAAGGCAAAAATAGAATTGAATGAGTCGGTAATTTACATATAATGAAAATATAATTTTGAATAAATTTAATTTATATAATAACTTAAAATACATCTCCTAATAATTAAGAGTGATATGTGGTCTATGATATTATACCCTGGTAAAGTGGTCTAAACTTTTAATTTCTGATCTGGCATTTTTATTAGATAATATTTTATATAAAAGCACAGTAAATGATGGATTAAATCTATATCATTGCTCATTATATATTTAGCAGTTTATTTCTGTTTTTTTTTGAAATTATATATAAGTAGGACAATAGTGTTAAAAGAATGATTTCTGGACTCAGCCAATTTTGGTAGAATCAGAGGGCCAACTGTTAATGGTATGACTGCATTTTACGTAATTTTCTGTGCTCTTTTTCTCATCTAAAAAATTGTGTACAATAGTAATACATATGATAAATGTTTTCATCTGCATAAATGTATTAATAAAGTGGATTATTTATAATAGTGTCAAGTTCATTCAAATTATTCAATATATATAGGTTTCTATTATGTAGTATCCAAATTATGATTTTTACCCCATACATATATATATATATATAATAGCAGTCAATGATTTTTTCAGCCATACTTTATGAACTACTTTTTTAATAATCAATTGCTAGATTCACTAATTTTTAAATAATTCCAAATCATTTATATAAACAAAAACATCTTTGAAGTCATTTATGCTAGTATCACCTTTGATTTCTCAACACTTCATAAGAGTTGAATGCTATAGGAATTAGGAATAGCTCAAATGTGCCTGACTTTATCCTCATGGGATTAAAAGACTGAAAAGATCTGGGAGTCCTCTTGACGTAATTTCTTCTGATATAGCTGTTTACTCTCTCCATGAATGAAGACATCATATTGATAATTTGCCTCTCTAGCTACACACTCTCATGTACTTTTTCCTGAGTCGCCTGCCATTCCTTGACCTCAGTTACTTAATGATCATCACACCTAAGACCTAAGAGAACTTACTGACTTCCAAGAAGTTTATTTGATTCATGAGCTGCTTCACACAGAAGTCTTTTTATTCTTGGCTGTCACTGAAATTTTCCTCCTCTCTTCAACGACCTATGACAGCTATATAGATATGTGCAATCCTCTTCACTACCCAGTACTTTCTATGCTTTTTTAAATTAATAAATATAATGTGTAAACCTAAGAATGGATAATGAATCCAAATTTTGTGACATCCTATATGTTTTAGTCAGGTAGTTGACAAAATTTCCATTAAAAAATTCCTCTATATTATCTGGAATTGCAGTTTTAATTTTCTCTGCTATTCAACATGTATTTAAAAATTGTGTTTTCTTCATTTTCCAAGTATTTGATTTTTATTTAAACTCTTACAATATTACTATTTTTTGCATTCAAGTAATTTGTATTCTTTTGCATTATATTAAGATTTTCTTTGTAGAATAATATCTGGTTATTTTCCAAAATTATTTTGGAATAATGAACATAATGTTCAATGTTTGTTTTAAGGTTAAATGTTTAGCAGCCTTTCACCAGTTCATCACTGTTCACTAATTTTTTCAAATAATTAAAATGTGCATTAATTTCCTTTAAATCGTGAATTTTTAGGCGCATTTTAACTTATATATAATATCCATATATTTTATTATGACATTTTTTTCTCTGAACTGCTGTTTAGTTTCTATATTTATTGTATTCCTCTTTCTTTTGCTTGAAATGAGAGAGATCTTGTATAAGCATTTATTTTCAATAATATAATTTTTTATTAATCTCTCATCTTGTACATGCACTGTGTCTTTTGTAATAACATGATGGCCTTTCTTTCATTTCTGTACTTTGCTATTATTTAGAAAATGTATCCTTTTTCTTGGTGTTGACAATGATGGACAACAGATTCTGTAATTGTGCAGACAATAATAACCTCAGGGCATCCTTAAGTCTTTTTTTTTTTCCAACCGACCAAAATCAAGGTTGTGTTTATCTTCACTGATTGACGTGAGAACAAAACGTTTAAAATCACTGGAGTCCACAGTGCAAAACGAGTCAAGAATACAGAAATGAACAAAGCAAACAGCTGCAAAGGGCTGGCTTAAGGAAGCCCAGGAGCCTAACAGGGACAGGAACTGTGGACTCCCAGAAAGGAAAAGGAGAGCTTACAGCTGAACTGGGGATGCAGGAGGGCTATGAAAACAAACCAGAAACCAAAAGGAAACCATGCCAGGGTTCTTGAGGAACAACGCTTAACAAAAGTAATTTTTTTTGTACTCAACGGTTGGACTCTCTTGTAAGATTCTACTTTCTGGTATACAGGTTCCAAGAACACTGCACGATTGGCACAAGGGCCAACAGAAACTGCTCGCTGCTGCGGATTCTTGGACTCAGCGCCCCTTGCTGGAGCCGGGGGCTGCTCCTGGAGCCAGCGACCCTCTAGGCCTCCGGGTACTTCATAGTTGCAGATTTGCTGCAGTGAAACTTTTGGGTTTTTCCAACTGACAGCGAGTGGCTTTTTGTGACCATGTTAAACAAACAACCAGAAAGGTTTCTAGAAACAATTTTTATAAAGTCTACCCAAGTTAGGAATTTAACACCGTGTTTATATTTATTGACTACATACACTTGTTTCCTTTGTTCTAGTTTTTAAAACAAAACAAAAACCAAACAAAAATCCTCTTACACTTCTGCATTATAGAATAAGGCAAACTCCAAAGCTTTGTATATGATTGTTATTAAGCATTTCTATATATATCTGTAACTTTGGTTCCAAGTACCGAGGTCGCCCGGGGAGCCTGTGTGAACCTCACAGTGCCCTGGACAAAGTGACCCTTTTTATCTCCATAAATAAGACAAAGAAACCCTAGGGCTCTTTGAGAGGGATCTGAGGCTTTCAACTGCAAACTCTACTAAAGACCAAAGAGCAAAAGCTTTTTTTTTTTTTTTTTGGTTGTTTCTTTAAAATAT
>PVKH010039990.1:0-11121 GCA_004027955.1 Chaetophractus vellerosus | reverse complement strand
TCTTGCCATGTCCGTGGCAGGTTCTTGCCCTGCCCACAGCGGCTCCGGCCCACCCATGGCGGCTTGCCATTCTCAAGGCGGTCTGCCTGCTAGGAGAGGTCCCCGGGAATCGAACCCAGGGCCTCCCTTGTGGTATGCCGGCGCCCTATCCACTGGGCTATCGAGCCGGCCCCCATAAGTTTTGGTATGTTGTGTTCTTGTTTTCATTTGTCTCAAGCTATTTACTGATTTCACTTGCTAATTCTTCTTTGATTCATTGATTGTTTATGTGTGTGTTATTTAGCTTCCCTATATTTGTGGATTTTCCAGTTCTGTACCTGTTATTGATTTCCAGCCTCATTCCATTATAGTTATAGAAAATACTTTGTATAATTTCAAATTTTTAAACTAATTGAGATTTTTTGTGTGACCCAATATGTGGTCTATCATGGACAATGATCCATGTGCACTTGAGAAGAATGTATATCCTGCTGTTTTAGGGTTCAATGTTCTTTATATGTCTGTTAGGTCTAGCTCATTTAACATATTATTCAAGTTTTCTGTCGAGATGTTATTTTTTTTTAACATTTTTTTTTAAAGATTTATTTTTTATTTATTACATTTTCCTCCCCCCCCCTTTCTGCTTGCTCTTGCTGTGTGTCCATTCTTGTGTTCCTCTCTGTCCGCTTTGTCTCCCCCCGTTGCGGTGACGCGCCGAGACCGGTCACCACGCAGGCAGCTTTGCCCCACTTGTGGGCGGCTTCTGCTTCCATTCACGGCCGGCTCCGCTCCAGTTCGCGGGTGGCTGGCTGCGCTCTGTTCATGGACGAACTGCCCTGCCTGTGGCGGCTTTGCCCTGTCCGTGGCAGCTTTTTGCCCTGCCCACAGTGGCTCTGCCTGCCCATGGCGGCTTGCCCTTCTCAAGGCAGTCTGCCCGCTAGGAGAGGTCCCCGGGAACCGAACCCAGGGCCTCCCATGTGGTATACCGGCACCCTATCCACTGGGCTATACGGCCGGCCCCTAGATGTTCTATGGATTGATGAAAGTGGTGTTTGAAGTCTCCAACTATTATTGTAGAGGTGTCTATTTCTCCTTTCATTTTTTGCCAATGTTTGTCTCATGTCTTTTAGAGCACCATGGTTAGGTACTTAAATTTTATGTTTGTTATTTCTTCTTGGTGGATTGCCTCTCTTATTAGTATATGATGTCCTTCTTTGTCTCCTATCAACTTTTTTTTTAGGGGGTACTGGTGTTTGAACCCAGGACCTTGTACGTGAAAGGCAAGCACACAACCATTGAGCTGTATCTCCTCCCTCATATCAACTTTTGATTAAGACTATTTTGTATGCTAATATTATAACTACCCCCAACTCTTTTTAGTTACTATTTGCATGGAGTATCTTTTCCCATCTTTTTACCTTCAACCTATTTGTGTCTTTGTGTCTAAAGTGAGTCTCTTATACAATATATAAGTGGATCATGGTTTTGTATCCATTCTGCCAATATGTGTGTTATGATTATGGAGTTTAATCCATTAATATTCAGGGTTATTGCTGTAAATGCAATATTTACTTCAGACATTTTGTCCTTTGATTTTTATATGTCATATTTTTTTCTTTGTCTCTTTTACCTTATTGCAGCCTCTTTTTCTGCATAGGTGATCTTTTTTTATGTATCCAGCTGATCCAATTCTCATTTCTGCTTCTGTATATTTTAAAAATATCTTCATTGTGGTTGCCCTGGGGTTTACATCACACAACCTTCATCTATAACCTACTGATTTGAAAATATACCAACCTAGCTTTAATAGCATACACATTCTCTGCTCCTACATCTCTTTGTTTCCCCTCTTTATATTGTTTTTTTTCCACTTCACCACTTCATAGTTTGCATTTCTAATATCAGGAAATATGCCTTTTTCTTGTTCCATTGTATTCTGACACTTATAGGAATTAAAGAGTATGTTTTATGTTGAGGATACAGTACTACTGGGTTTTTTATTTATCCTCTTTTTTCCCCATTGTACCATTTTTTAAATATATATTACAGGAAAGTTTTCATTTTTCATTTTTTTCTTTTATTAAAACTTTGTACATTTAATAATTGAAAATATAAACAATTAAAAACTAAAAGAAAACACAGTTGAATAAAAAAACATACATTTCTCAACTAAATATACTGGATACATATAAATTTTTTTTGAATCAAACAATATGTTACACAATATATTTGGTTCGTAGTAATACAATCACACAGTATTTGTCCTTTTGTGTCTGGCTTGCTTCACTCAACATAATGTCCTCCAGGTTCATTCATGTTGTCATATGCTTTAAGACTTCATTTCTTCTTACAGTTGCATAATATTCCATCGTGTGAACAGACCAGTTTGTTTATCAGTTCATCTGTTGATAGTCACCTGGGTTGTTCCCAATTTTTGGAAATTGTGCATAATGTCACTATGAACATTGGTGTGCAGATGTCTGTTTGTGTCACTGCTCTCAGTTCTTCTGGGTATATACCCAGTAGTGGTATTGCAGGGTCAAATGGCAAGTCTATATTTAACTTCTTCAGGAACTGCCAAACAGTCCTCTACAGTGGCTGTACCATTCTGCATTCCCATCAACAGTGAATGAATGTTTCTATCTCTCCACATCCTCTCCAACACTTGTAGTTCTCTCTCTTTTTAATAGTGGCTGTTCTGATAGGTGTGAAATGATATCTCAGTGTAGTTTTGATTTCCATTTCCCTAATCATTAGTGATGTTGAGCATTTCTTCATGTGCTTTTTGACGATTTGTATTTCTTCTTTGGCCAAATGTCTATTCAAGTCTTTTGCTCATTTTTAATTGAGTCATCTGTCTTTTTATTGTTGAGTTGTAACATCTCTTTATATACCCTGGATATTAAACCCTTATCGGATATGTGATTTCCAAATATTTATTCCCATTGAGTTGGCTGCCTTTTCACCCTTTTAACAAAGTCCTGTGAGGTGCAAAAGTGTTTAATTTTGAGGAGGCCCCATTTATCTATTTTTTCTTTTGTTGCACGTGCTTTGGGAGTAAGGTCCAAGAAACCACCACCTACCACAAGGTCTCTAAGATGTTTCCCTACATTTTCTTCTAGTAGTTTTATGGTCCTGGCTTTTATATTTAGATCTTTGATACAGTTTGAGTTGATTCTTGCATAGGGAGTGAGTTAGAGGTCCTCTTTCATTCTTTTGGTTATAGATATCCAGTTGTCCCAGCACCATTTGTTGAAGAGACTACTTTGTCCTGTTAACATAAACTTGGTAAGTGAGGGTTTATTTCTGGATTCTCAATTCT
This sequence comes from Chaetophractus vellerosus, assembly GCA_004027955.1. Classification (NCBI taxonomy): domain Eukaryota; kingdom Metazoa; phylum Chordata; class Mammalia; order Cingulata; family Chlamyphoridae; genus Chaetophractus; species Chaetophractus vellerosus. Next base: position 7,820 of record PVKH010039990.1, on the reverse strand, counting down.
ATTCCACTGATCAATGTGTCTATCTTTATGCCAGTACTATGCTGTTTTGACCACTGTAGGTTTGTAATATATTTCAAGGTCAGGAAGTGAAATTCCTCCCACATCGCTCTTCCTTTTTAGAATGCTTTTAGCTATTCAAGTGCACTTTTCCTTCCAAATGAATTTGGTAATTGTCTTTTCTAATTCTGTAAAGTAAGCTGTTGGGGTTTTGATTGATATTGCATTGAATCTGTACATTAGTTTTGTTAAGGTTCACATGTTCACAATATCTATTCTTCCAATCCATGAACATTGAATGTCTTTCCATTTGTTTAGATCTTTTAAAATTTCTTTTAGCATTGTTTTGTAGTTTTCTGCATATAGGTCCTGTACTTCTTTAGGTAAATTAATTCCTAGGTTTTTGAGTCTTTTTGTTGTTATCGAAAATGGAATTTCCCCCCTAATTTCCTCCTCAGATTGCTCAGTACAAAAACATTACTGATTTTTGCATGTTGATCTCGTATCCTGTCATTTTGCTGGACTCATTTATTAGTTCAAGTAGCTTTGTTGTGGACACTTATGATTTTCTAAGTACAGGATCATGTTATCCACAAACAGTGAGAGTTTTACTTCCTCTTTTCCTATTTGGATGGCATTAATTTTTTTTTTCTTGTCTAATTGCTCTAGCAAGAACTTCTAGTACAATTTTGAGTAACAATGGTGGCAGTGGGCATCCCTGTCTTGTTCTCATTCTTAGTGGGAAAGCTTTCCACCTTTCCCCATTGAATAAGATGTTGACTGTGGGTTTTTCATATGAGGAATTTTCCTTCTATTCCTCTCTTTGGAAGCATTTTTATCAAAAAAGGGTGCTAGATTTTGTCAAAAGCCTATTCTGCGTCGATTGAAACTATCATGTATTTTATTCCCTTCAATTTGTTTATGTGGTATATTACATTGATTGAATTTCTTATGTTGAAACAGCATTGCATACCAGGAATAAATCCCAATTGGTCTTGATGTATAAGTCTTTTGATATGCTGTTGGATTTGATTTGCAAGTATTTTGTTGAGAACTTTTGCATCTATGCTCATTATAGAGATTGGTTTATCTATTTCTTTTCTTGTAGTATCTTTATCTGGCTTTGGTATTAAGGTGATGTTGGCATCATAGAATGTTTTGGGTAATTTTCTCTCCTCTTCAATTTTTTGGAAGAGTTAATTCTTTTTGAAATGCTTGGTAGAATTCACCTGTGAAGTGGTCCTGGTCTTTTCTTTGCTGGGAGATTTTTGATGATGGATTCAATCTCCTTAAATGTGATTAGTTTGTTAAGTTCTTATATTTCTTGTAGCATCAGTGTAGGTTGGTTGAGCATTTCTAGGACTTTGTCCATTTCATCTAGTTTGTCTAGTTTGTTGACATACAGTTTCTCATAGTACCCTCTCATGATTTTTTTTTTCATGATTCTTTTTATTTCTGTGGGGTCATTTGTAACTTCCCCCCCTTTTTTTCTGTATTTATTTGCATATTCTCTCTTTTTTTCTTTGTTAGTCTAGTTAGGGGTTTGTCAATTTTATTGATTTTCTCAAAGAACCAGCTTTTGGTTTTGTTGATTTTCTCTATTTTTAAATTCTCAGTTTCATTTATTTCTGTTCTACTTTTATTATTTCCTTCCTTCTAATTGCTTTGGGATTAGTTTGCTGTTAGTTTCTCTAGTTGTTCAATTAAATCTTTGAGTTTAGCTCTTTCTTCTTTTTTAATATAGGCTTTTAGGGTTATAAATTTCCTTCTCAAGACTGCCTTTGCTGTATCCCATAAATTTTGATAAGTTATGTTCTCATTTTCATTTGTCTCAATATATTTCCTGATTTCACCTGCAATTTCTTCTTTGATCCACTGATTATTTAGGAGTGTGTTGTTCATCCTCCAAACATTTGCAAATTTACTTTTTCCTATTATTGATTTCCAGTTTCATACCATTATGTTCTGAGAAGGTGCTTTGTATAATTTCAATCTTTTTATATTTATTGAGAGCTGCCATTGTGCCCTAACATGTGGTCTATCCTGGAGAAAAATCCATGGGCACTTGAGAAGTATGTATACCCTGCTAAGTTTGGATGCAGCATTCTGTATATGTCTAACTCATTTATCATATTGTTCAAGTTCTCTGTTTCCTTGTTGATCTTCTGTCTAGTTGTTCTATCTAATGATGTGAGTGGAGTGTTGAAGTCTCCAATGATTATTGTAGAGATGTCTATTTCTCCCTTCAGTTTTGCCAGAGATTGTCTCATGTATTTTGGGGCACCCTGCTTAGGTGCATAGATATTTATGACTATTATCTCTTCCTGGTAGATTGTCCCTTTTATTAATATATAATGGCCTTCTACATCTCATAAATTTTTTGCATTTAAAGTCTGTTTTGTCTGATATTAGTATAGCTACCCTGCTCTTTTCTGGTTACTATTTGCGAGGAGTGTCTTTTACCAATCTTTCACTTTTAGCCAGTTTGTATCCCTGGGTCTAAGATGAGTTTCTTGTAAGCAGTATCTGGATGGCTCATGTTTTTTTATCCATTCTGTCAGCCTGTATCTTTTGATTGGGGAGTTTAATCCATTCACATTCAATGATATTATTGTAAAGGCACTATTTACTTCCTCCATTTTATTCTTTGGTTTTCATATGTCATATCTTATTTTTGTCTGTCTTTTTCTCTTTTGGTTATCCTTTCTGCTATCATTTCTTCTATACTTTCCTCCAAGTCTGTCTCTCCCATTTTTTTCTTTCAGGTTCTAAGGCTTCTTTTAATATTTCCTGCAAAGGTGGATTCTTTTTTGCACACTCTCTTAGTTTATGTTTGAATATTTTATACTCACCTTCATTTTTGAAGGACAATTTTGTTGGATAAAAGGCTGACTAATACAATGCCGTAGGAAAGGGGAGAGAGAGGGACACAAAGCATAAGTTTCTTCCCTCACCAAAGTCCATTGTCATGTGTTGGAGCAAGACAGCTGCCGACATTTGCCAGGGTTCACAATATTCAAATTCTGTCTTCCATATAACACCAGGAGTTAATCTTGCTAAGTTTTCTACAAATTTAAGGCATGGATCACTTTTCCTCCAATTTCCAATAATAGTTTCATCATTTACTTCTAAGGCATCATAAAAAGTCTCTTTAGCATCCATATTGCTATTAACAGTCTCTTCAAAGTGATCTAGGTCTTTTCCATCAAGGATTTCACAATTCCTCCAAAATAATCCCTTACCCATTTGTAAAACCATTCCAGAATTTTGGTAATTGCAAAAGCACTTCCCCACTCCTTGGTACCAAATTCTGTATTAGTAAGCCAAAGGGATGCTTTTGTAAAATACCAGAAAATGGTGGGTCTTTATAAAGGGTATTTATTTGGGGTAGAAGCTTACAGTTACCAGGCCACAAAGCATAAGTTTCTTCCCTCACCAAAGTCCATTGCCATGTGTTGGAGCAAGACAGCTGCCGATGTTTGCCAGGGTTCAGGCTTCTTGGGTTCCTCTCTTCCCAGGGCTGCGTTCCTCTCTGGGCTTAGCTCCTCTGCTTCCTCCACAAGGTCAGCTGTAGACTATCAGGCAAACAGCTCACTTCTCTTCTCCTGGGGCATTCTCTCCAATGTCAGAACTGCTCCTCAACAACTGCTTCTCAAATAGGCTCCCTCTGTCCTTTGCCTTGCCTTTTATATTTGATTCCCCCACCCACCAAGGGGTGGGGCTCAATGCCCTACTGTTGTGGCCCAGTCAATGCCCTAATCATAACTCAATCATGCCGAGATTAACAGGTCAGTTTACAAGCACAATCCAATATCTATCTTTGGAATTCATAACTACATCAAACTGCCCAACGGCTACAGGCATCCTGAACAATTAGTCCCAGCTAGAAGAGAGGGAGATTGTGAGTGTCTGATTTCTCAAGTCCTTCACTGGCTTCCAGGGCAAACCATTATGTAGTCCGACCTGGCCTGGAATGGCCTGTGGGACTCAGCAGACCAAATTTGTGGGTCAGAAGCTGAGTCAGCCTTAGGCTATGACCCTCCTTCTCCCCTTTCCTGGTGTGGTAGATCCTTGGAGTCCCCTTTGTTGTAGTTGCAGGCCCTGAGGACTGAGAATTCTAAAGTGTCTTTAGTGTGGGGAGGTGGTGCTGGCAGTAGCAGCTGCTGGTTTCAATTCACAGTTCTGTTGTTGCAGTTTTCCTCCTTTGTCCCTCTCTCCTCTAGACAGTGTCCAGAGCAGCTGGCAAACATTGGCAGCTTCTAGTGTCCTAAACACTAGAAGATCTTTTTCTAGGCTGTTTCAGCATGTCATCTAGGTATTTTTCTGGAGGAGAAGAGAGACTTGTGTCTTTCTAGTCCACCATCTTCCCGGAAGTCCTCTCATTTACCCTTTTAGTAACCTTTACTGAAGGTCATTATTTCTTCACACTACTCCATGCCACTCTATTCTGTTTTTTCATTTCATCCTGCAGTACTACCTTTAGGAATTTTGTAAGGCAGGTCTTTTATTGATGAACCCTTTCAGTTTCTGTTTATCAATGAATATTTTAAATTCTCCCTCATATTTTAAGGACAGTTTTGCCAGATAAAGAATTTTTTGCTGGCAGTTTTTGTTTTTCAATACCTTAAATACTGCTGTCTTGCTTCCATGGTTTCTGATGACTAATTGGCACTTAATCTTATTGAGGATCCCTTGTATGTGATGAATCACATTTCTCTTGCTCCTTTCAGAATTCTCTCTTTATCTTTCTCATTGTACATTCTCATTAACATGTGTATTGGTGTAGGTCTATTAGGATTTATTCTTGCACTTCTTGGACATGTATATTCATGTCCTTAATAAGTTGGGAAATAGTAGGTCATTATTTACTCAAATATTCTTTCTCTCTCTTTTCCCTTCTCTTCTCCTTCTGGGATATCCATGATGTGCACATTTGTGTGCTTCATGCTGTCACTCAAATCACTGAGACACTCCTCAATTTTTTCTACTCTCTGTTTTTCTGATTGTATGATTTCAATTTTCCTGCTTTCTAGTTCACTGATTCTTTCTTCTGCCTATGCTTCTAGTATATATATTTAAAGATTTATTTTATTTATCCCCCTCTCCTGCCACTTGCATTCACTGTCTGCTCTCTGTCCATTCGCTGTGTGTTCTTCTGTGTCTGCTTGTCTTGTCTTCTCATCTTCTCTTTAGGAGGCACTGGGAACCAATCCCAGGACCTTCTGATGTGGGAGAGAATCACTCAATTGTTTGAAGCACCTTAGCTCCCTGGTTTGTTGTGTCTCTCGCTGTCTCTCCTCTGTGTCTCTTTTTTGTTGCATCATCTTTTTGTGTCAGCTCTCCATGCGAGCCAGCTTGCTTTCACCAGGAGGCCCTGGGAACCAAACCCAGGACCCTCCATATGGTAACTGGGAGCCCAATTGCTTGAGCCACATCCGCTTCCCTCTAGTATATTTTAATCTCTGTTATTGTGCCTTTCATCTCCATAATTTCATTTGTTTCTTTCTTTTTATAATTTACAATCTTCTTTATTCTTACATTTTCTTCTTGCTATTCTTTATCTCCTTAGCCATATTTTCCTTTATCTCCTTGAATTGATTTAGGTAACTTGTTTGAAGTTCTTTGATTAGTTGTTCCAAATTCTGTGTTCTTCTGAAGTTTTGATTGGTTCTCTTGACTGAGCCATATCTTCCTGTTTCTTAGTATGGCTTGTAATTTTTTGCTGACATCTAGGCATCTGATTACCTTTTTTTTTTTTTTTTAGATTTATTATTTTTTTATTTATTACATATCTCCCCCTTTCTGCTTGTTCTTGCTGTGTTCATTTTTGCATTCTTCTGTGTCTGTTTGTCTCCCCCTGCTGCAGCGACCCGCCAAGTCAGCTCACTGCGTGGTGGCCTGCCTACTCGTGGCAGCTTGCCCTGCTCACGGGGGCTTGACCTGCCCTTGGTGGTTTGCCCTGCCTATGGTGGCTTACCTTCTCAAGGCAGTCTGCCCACTCGAGGAGGTCCTGAGAACTGAACCCGGGGCCTCCCATGTGGTAAACTGGCACCCCACCAATTGAGCTACAGCCAGCCCCCAGCAGTTTTATTGAGATATATTCACATACCATATGATCTATCCAAAGTGTTTAATCAATGGCTTTTAATGTAATCACAATGTTGTGCATTCATCACCACAAAAAATCTTTAGAACAATGTCATTACCCCAAAAAGAAAAAATCCACACCACTTAGCAATCCTTCCCCAGCCCTACAACTAATCTAATTTTGTCTTTATAAATTGATTTATATTTATATTATATATAAATGGAGTCATACAATATGTAGTATTTTGTCTCTGGTTTCTTTCACTTAGCATGTTTTTTTGTCTGATATTAACATCTTGCAGTATTAACATAAATTTGTTCAGCTTCAAAGAAAATCAGTCTTATATATGCAACTTTACCCATATTCATATTTCTCATGTGTTTTTACTATGCTATACAGTTCCATGTTACATTTTTTAGCTTTTCTTTTAGAAATATACATGATCTTAGCTTTTCCTTTTAAACCACTTTCATACCCACTTAGTAGTACTGCTACTTATAAATATTATGTTTGGATTTCACATTTCCTATTCATTTCCAAAGATTAAAACACATCTTTCTTACCAATTCTACACAAGTTAACCCTCAGTTTTCCATTCTGCCACCTCATTCTATTTTCTGGTAACCCATATTCAAGTTATTTACTCCACAAGATATCACAATATATCTAGTTCATAGTAGTGAAATCATATGCTTTACAATTCAATTCTTCTTAAAACTGCATAATATTCCATTGTGTGAATACAACACACTTTGTTTATCCATTCATCAGTTGATGGACACTCAGGTTGTTTCCAGCTTTTGGCAGTTGTAAATAAGGCTGCTATGAACATTGGTGTGCAGATGTCTGTTCTTGTCACTGCTCTCAGTTTTTCTGGATATATTACCAGTAGTGGTATTGCTGGGTGACATGGCAAATCTATATTCAACATCTTTCGGAACTGCCAAACAGTCCTCCACAGTGGCTGTACCATTCTACATTCCTACCAACAGTCAATAAGTGTTTCTATCTCTCCACATCCTCTCCAACACTTGTAGTTTTCTGTCTTTTAAATAGTGGCCATTCAGATAGCTGTGAAATGATATCTTGTAGTTTTTTTTTAACAAATTAATTTTATTGATACATATTAACATACATATATCCAAAGTGTACAATCAATGGTACTTAGTATAATCACATAGTTGTGTGTTCATCACTTCAATAATTATTAAAACATTTTCATTATTTCAATATAATAAACAAAAGACAGACAGACAAACAAACAAGAAAATTCCTCACCTCTCAATCTCCCTGTTTCCCCTGATGTACATTATTGCTATTTCTGGCTATTCTTGTACCATTAGCTTAGTTTTATTGAGATATAGTCACACACCATATAATTGATCCAAACTGTATAATCAATGGCTTTTTATTTATTTTTAGCTGTTCAAAAGTCCTTTATTGTAAAATTGTAAAATAAATAGAAAAATAGATCGAAAGAAATTACAAATTTTAAATAGAAGTGCAAGGCCAGGTTAGATTTAATATAATCAATTATAAAATATAGCATAGCAACAAATATTTATAAATGTAAATAATAATTAAAATGTAATATAAATTAATTATAACATCATTCTAATTTTTATATTACAACTCTAACTATTGGACATAATAATCTCTAAGAATGAAATAAATTATTGGGTTAGTTATTTAGTTTCCATTTAGGTCATAATTCTTTCTAGATAATCAAATTCCC
>PVKH010039989.1:0-11114 GCA_004027955.1 Chaetophractus vellerosus | reverse complement strand
AAGCCAATGCCGGCGGGGCACGCTGCCACGGGCAAAGGCAAGCCACCAGGGACAAAGGCAAGCCCCAAGACAGGCAGCTGCACTGGTGAGCTGACACAGCAGGTCACCCCAGCAGGGGGAGACAAGCAGACACAGAGGAACACAGAGAAAAATGAACACAGCAAGAACAAGCAAAAAGGGGGGGATGTATAATAAATAAAAAAATAATAATACATCTTAAAAAAAAAAAGAAGCAGAACACCAATCATAAGGAAGAAAAGCTTGTATAACAAGACTATATGAAAAAGAAGGTAGTTAAACTATGGAAAGTATCATATTATGCACTTGAATTTCAAGAGTTGCAATCATTCTGATGATACAGTACAAAGAAGGATAAATGATAAGAAAAAACAATGAGGGTGTTAAAATTAAGTACAACATTTATAGTTAGAAGGAATTGGAAAAATTATTAATTTGTAAAGATACTAACAAAGGATCAAAATTCTTTCCAGATTTAATTTGTCTTTGAAAACACCATAAGAAGACAATATTGCAATGTAAAAACATTTGAGAAAATGGTTTGGAACATGAAACATTTTATTAGCACACTATTTGTATTTCATTGTTTAGAGAAAGTAAGACAAAACATTCATATTGTTTAAGCTCATGGTATAAAAATAGATGTCCTTCTTTTAAAAAATATATTTTTAAAAGGTATTCAATTAAAAATAAATAATTTATAGGGTGGGTTGGGGAAAGATACACCAAATGTAAGATAAGGATGATAATTAGTAGTAATATTTTGACATTATTCTTTCATAATTTATAACAAATGTCTCACAGCAATGGTGGAGGTTTGATGTAGGGGACCCCTGAGAGATATTATGAATGTTTGCTTTGTAAATTCACAACTTTTACTATACACTTATTGTTTATGCATGTTCATGTATAAATGACATAAAAATAATAATAGGGTGGGTTGGGGGAAAATACTTTTGTTAGAAGTAATATTTTGAGGATGCTCTTTAATCATTAGTTTAAAATGTTTTGCAACAATGCAAAGTGTTGGTGATATGGTGAGGTATGAGAGCCCTGTAGGATGTTGTGTATGTTTGTTTTGTAAGTTCACAGTGATTACTATACACTTATTGTTTATGTATGTTCATGTATGAGTGATACACTTCAATAAATTAAAAATAAATAATAAATAAATAAATAAATAAATAAAAAGTGTTAAATTATAATATCTCCTCCTCTCTTAATTTGACTGTATATACTATTCTAACATATGGGGGAAATTTCCAGTGTCACTTACAATCATGCATTAATAATGAAAAATGAGATATCTGAAAGGAAATACACTATTTCTAAGTGTCTACCAGGGAGGGAATGAATTCCAACAGACTGTAAGTCACCTATGGTATCTTTTTTATTTTTGTATTTCTTACATAAAGGAAGCACTATTATCCCAATTAATCCTTACACTCTTATAAAGCAATCTTACTTTGTGCCTTGGTTTAAGAATTTCTTTGTGTCTAGGCCCTTGCCATTTCTCAGTAGAATGATTGCATTATTCCCATACAGCTCTTCCTAATTAAGTCATACTTGCCCCACAGCCAGGAGTATACCTGGAAAAACTGTTGAAGCAGCAATGCTTGTCTTCAGTGTCAGGATCTCCTTTTTTGATCTTTTATCTTTTAGGGACTGTAGCAAGTTGATATGGTTTATGAATCCTAAAAATAGATATTGGATTATGTTTTTAAACTGGTCTGTACCTGGGCATGATTAAATTATGATTAGGGCTTTGATTGGGCCACATCAGTAGGACATTGTATCCCCACCCCCTTGGTGGGTGGGGACTCACAGATAAAACTACATAGAAAAGCACAGGAGCTAGTTGGAGTTTTGATGCTGGAGTCTGGAGCTGGAGCCCTGGGAAGTAAGCACACAGAGGAGCTTTGTTGTGAGGGAAGAGAGAAGGCCCCAGGAAGGGAAACAGGCTGTTCACCTAATAGTCTGCAGCTGGCCTTGTGAAGTGAGCAGAGCAGCTGAGCTTGGAGAGAGGCAAACCCTGGGGAGAGAGGAACTCAGGAAGCCTGAACCCTTACAGATGTTGGCAGCCATCTTGCTCCAAAATGTGGCAATAGACTTTTGTGAGGGAGGTAACTTATGTTTTACAGCCTGGTAACTGTAAGCTTCTACCCCAAATAAATTATTTTTATAAAAACCAACCCATTTATGGTATTTTGTATCAGCACCCCTTTGGCTGACTAAAACAGAATTTGGTACCAAGGAGTGGGGAAGTGCTTTTGCAGTTACCAAAATGCTGGAACAGTTTTATAAATGGGTAAGAGGTAATTTTTTGAAGTAATTGTGATATTCTTGGTAGAAAATACCTACAGTGCTTTGAAGAGACTGTTGGTAGTAATATGGACTCTAGAGAGACTTTTTGGGGGGCCTTAGAACCAAATGATGAAACTATTATTGGAAACTGGAGGAAAGGTGATGTGTGTTTAAAGTTGCAGAGAACTTAGCAAGATTAACTCCTGGTGTTTTATGGAAGGCAGAATTTGAAAATGTCAGGCCTGGACATTTAGCTGAAGAACTTTACAAAGTAAACTCAGAGAATGTGGCTAAACTTCTCCTTGCAGATTATGGCAAAATGCTAGATGAGAGAAATATGCTGAGCACAGACAGAAGCAAGCTCCAGGAAGAGAGGGTTGCTCATGTTTCTTGAGGAAAGGTTACAGGAAAGACCTTTTTAATCCAAGAGAATGCTGTTCAGAAGAGTGTTTGCTATCTGAATAAGAAATGGATATACAATCTCAGGATGTGGTCAAGGATGACTTATTTCTACTCTTTGAGTTTAATTTGTTAAACTGCTCTTTAATATTGATTTCAAGGAGGAGAAGCATGATAGAAATGTAAGGATGTGCAGCCTATTTTTCTTACTAAGGACAGATATGGTACTCCTACTATGTCTAATTGATTCTTTGGTGCCAGATATGCAACGTCATAGTACTGCTAATCAACAGCTAGAATGAAATGACTGGATTATAATTTATGGTAGGTTTTATAAAACAATGTCAAGCAACATTTCATTGTGTTTAAGTTTGCAGTATTGCTAGCAATATAAAAGATTTCCATTATGTAGGTATTTTGTATTATTTTTCTCTCTCTTTCTCTTGGTTGAACATGCTGAAGGTTTCTGAATGATATTAATCTTTCCAAAGAATCAATTTTAGCTTCATTGATAATTTTATTTATCATTGTTATTTATGATATTACACCACATTTTAAAATCCTTTTCTCCATATTGTTTGGTTTTTTGTTTTGTTTTGTTTTTAATTCCTTGATACTTAGGATTGTTACATTGCTGATTAAGTTTTTTTGTTGTTTCTTAATGTTGGAGCTATCATCAAACATTGTACAGATTTTTAAAAGAAAATAATGGAATATTATTTACACATTAAGACCAAAAATTCAACAAGTTTGAAAAAAATGGAAAAATTCCTTGAATATTATGAACTTTAAAAATCTCATGAAAGTAATTATTTATTAATATAATCTCACAAACCCTTTCTCTTAAGAAACTGAATTGATAGTTTCAAATCATCAACTAAGGAAAATCCCTATATGAAAATTAAAATATTGATACTGATACATGACTTTTACAATGGCTAAAATTGAATACTGAACATAGGAATCATTGATGAGGATATGGAGCAATAGAAGTCCTATACATTACTTAATACTGCTTAGGTGAGACAAGAAGGGTAGAGGGAAGTGTGGCTGAGTGTTTTCTCTTCACTAAATTAGTTAGGTTCTTGAAAAATCCACATATATAATGCTATCTGGTAAACATCTGGTAAGCACATTTTTGCTAAGGACAATAGACAGTTCTGGGATTATTTCAAAATACTTACTCTATTTTGCTCTGTGGGAGTGTATTAGTCAGCCAAAGGGGTGCTGATGCAAACTACCAAAAATCTGTTGGCTTTTACAAAGGGTATTTATTTGGGGGGAGAAGCTTACAGTTACCAGGCCATAAAGTGTAAGTTACTTCCCTCACCAAATCTGTTGCCACATGTTGGAGCAAGATGGCTGTTCAGGCTTTTTGGTTTCCTCTCTTCCTGGGGCTCCATTTCTCTCTGGGCTCAGCTCCTCTGTTTTCTCCACATGGTCATCTGTAGACTATGAGGCTCTCTAGGCTTTGCATCTCTCCACAAGGTCAGCTGTGAACTCTCAAGTGAACAGCTCATCTGTTTTCCCAGGGCCTTCTCTCCTTCCTCACAACCAAGCTCCTCTGTGTGCTTACTTCTCAGGACTCCCCAGGAAGTAACCTCCAACATCAAAACTCCAATATAAAAAACTCCAAATTTGTCCTTTGCCATGTCTTTTATCTGTGAGTCCCCACCCACCAAGGGGCAAGGTCTCAATGCTCTACTGATGTGCCTAAAGTCCTAATCATAATTTAATCAATTATAAGTAAATCTTCTGAATCTAATACTCTCTAATACACCCAGAGGAAAAGGTTAGTTTACAAACCTAAACCAATATTTCTTTTTGGAATTCATCAATAATATCAAGCTGCTACAGGGAGCAAATGGGATTTTTCTTTGAAATTCACAGTGGGAACTGGATTGGGCTCCTAGAGTTAAGTCTCAAGAAAATATGAGGACATCATTAAAGCTGATCTCCATGAGATTTTATCCCTCTAGCCAGTAATTATTCATTTACACTTCATCTTTCCTATCCAAGGAAGACTACAGCTATACTTTGGGCTCCAAATAAATTGTGATTCTTTGTATCCAATTATCTTCAGTTTTAGGGGCAGTGGCTTGCACTATGACCACAGTTCTCTGATGGATGTCAATTTTTCCATTCACAGCCCTTTTCTTTTTGTGAACATGGGAGGGATGAGCTCCAAGCTCTTTACATGCAGGAATGTAAACATATTCATTTTCATCAACTATAGTCATATAACATTTTTCTCTTACAGTCTATTTAAAAATAAGTCTTTAGCAGGGTATCATTTTAATTTCCAAATATATATATATATAATAAGCTCATGGTTACAACTGCTCCATTTATTTTAAACTCCTCAATGTTTCTACTTCTTTGTTGCCATTGTTTTAAATACTTCCACAGTGGAAAGCTCATATTTCTTTCCTTTCATTTGGTATCACATTAATACTTTCATAGGAGTTTTCTTATAATTTCTATGGTCAAAAATTTTTAATTGTTTTATGGCAATGATTCTTCTCACCTGAATCTATTCAAGTTTCTTGTGACCTCTGCTAACCACTGTGATCGTAATAACATATTCCCTTTGAATGCAGGATGGGATTTTAGGAGTTATTGTGGATTAAACCCTTATAATGACCCAGAGAACAAGCACGAATCTTGAAATCTAAGAAATACACATTTATGTAAAACTTAACTAAAATTATTTCAAAATAGTTTACAATCAGAGAACTCTGGGCTGCATATTTATATTAGCTACAAGATATACTTGTATATAAATATTCAGAAAGACAGAATTGGTGATTCTTTAACTTGTCAACTGAATATGCACATCCAGTAGAATTTTCTACTGAGATGAGGATTCATAGTAGTTTCTTCCATTACTGCACCCATGAAACCCTCCCCTCATTCTGCTCAGTTCTCATGCATGAAATCCAGTATTAAACTGAGTAAGAATAGGAAATCTGATTTCTAATATTTTAAGTGTTACATACAGATTCTGGAGAATTACTAAGGTTCTCTTCATCTGATTCACTTTTACTGATAATCATGCACTTGGATAAATTGAGTGATATACAGTTTAACTTGTTTCTAGCCTATTTATATAATATTTTCTTTAAAACAATTTATTTTAGATATATAAATATGTATGCCAATTCATATTAAGACACCCCATGAACAATCATTATCACATGAAATAAGTAAAATATAGATAAAGGAACCATCCTGTAATTATTGAATATTATTTATGTACAGTTGACCTTTAAACACTGTGCACCTGATGTACCTGATAATTATTTACTCTTTTTAAATAATAAGATAGTAAGTCTTATAACAGTGCTAAAGACCTAATCAGAATACAGAAAGACTTTTCACAGATGAAATCAGAGTTAAAGAATTATTAAAAGCTCTCAAAAATGGACTGTATTTTAATGCCTTTTCCAGTTACTTGTTTGACCTCTTAAATCATCCTAAGGACACTGAGGTTGAATTTGTGATGGTTTCTAAACAAAATTGCTACAAAATTATCCTGAATTTTAGAAAAGGACATCCAGAGGGGCCAGATATAGCTGCCTCATTGGATCCAGACTAAGGTGGAAGATGTGCTATAGCTTTTGCAGCTCCACTGGGTGCCTGATAAATCCTCATACTTGGAGAAAATAGCTCATGAATGTACATACTCAATATTCTAAATTCTTTTTTCCCAAAATAAATACATTTTCAAGACTGTACAAAACATAAGCTTTCATTCATTCAATAATGTGACAATTAGACTTCGATTGCAAGACAATTAGACATCAATTGCAAGACAGTTACATTGTGTCTTCTCTTTTTATTAACTCTTTTTTGTTGCCTATATTGTATATAAAATTTCTTGCAAAGCTCTAAAATATAACTATCCAAAAGTTTTTTCTCTCAGCACTTTAAGTATTTCCACCCACTGCTTCCCTACCTCCATTCTTCCTAATCTTGTTTGTTACACAATGCACTTCTTGGATGTGCATATTCAAATCTTTTGTCAAAATTATAATGCTTTCTGTCATTATTTCCTTAAATATTTCTTCTGCTCCTCTTTCTCCTTCTCACTCTGGGACTACCAAAATGCTGTTATTGATATGCTTAATGTTATCTCACAGGTTATCTTAGGGTATTTTTGCTTTTCTAAATCTTTTTTCTCTCTGGTATTTAGCCTGACTCACTTCAATTGTTTTGTATATGAATGCACTGATTCTTTCTTCTGCCAGCTCTATTCTACTGTTGAAACTCTCCTGGGAATTTTTTATTCAGTTGTTGTGGTCTTCAACTCCAGTAGTTTGGCTTTGTTCCTTTTTAAAATTTCCATGTCTTCTTTGAGATTCTTATATTGTTCATTATTTGTTTTCCTGATATCCTTTAGTACTTTCTTTGTATTTCCTTTATCTTCTTGAGCATATTGAAGTTCTTTCTTTTTCCTTTGTTTTGTTTCAAATCTTTGTATGATTTGTCCATAGTCTGGTCTTCTTCATCGGTGTTTTTTTCCTGGAATACAGTTTAGGTTATCATCTTCCTTTGGATGGACCATCATTTCCTGTTTCTTTGTCTTGTAATCTTCTCTTGCATGCTGTATATTTTGTTATTGTAAAATGTTAACATTGACATATTGCCCCTGAGCTGTCTATTTCTTGGGTGTATATCAAACTAGATATAAGAGGGAGATTTTCCTGAGTCTTAGGAGCTAACATAACCAAACCCATCAATGCAAAAAGCACCTTTCATAGTCTTTGCAAATTGTCTTTGCATTGATTGGAGCCCTTTGGAGTTCATACCTTCTATCAAGAAGCTTAGCCCATTTTGTTTATTCATTCATTGGTTGATATATATTTGGGTTGTTTCTAACTCATGGTAACATGGTACTTACAAACACTGGAATATTATTCAGATTTAAATAGAAATGAATTTCTGATACATGCAACAACACGGATGAATATTAAAGACATTGCCTTGAGTGAAAGAGGCCAGACACAAAGGACAAATATTGTAATATCTCAACGTAGTTAATTGAGATATTTTAATCATGTTAGATTTTATGTGTGGTAGTGGAATTTTTTTAAATTCATGGAACTGCACTAAACAAAGAGGTAAACCATGGACTATAGTAAATAGTACAATTACAAATCTACTTTCATCAACCACATCAATGCAAGGTGTTAACATTAGGGTTGTATATGGGAATCCTGGATGTTCTACATGATTGTTCTACAAATACACTTGTCTACCAAAAAATAAAAAATAAAAAGTGAAGATCAACTCAACGTTAATGCAAAGTAAAGGGTCTTCCTTGTCTTTTCAGGGCCTATGTCTTTTCCTGAGTTTGTGCTTCCTAGAGGCCTTACTAGTACCCCTAATGACAATAATTTGAATGACTCCTCTATTCCTTAGGAAATAGACCTTCTATGTCTCCCAGAGTTTCACCACAGGAATTAAAGCAGGTAAGCCTTTAACCCTGGACATGTAACTCAGTTGTTTCTAACCCTATTTTCCCTGTTTCAAGTTGCTTTTACCAGGAGGGCAAATTCTGGGAGGGGAACATGTCAATGAGGAATTTCCCAAAGCATTCTTTCCAAGCTCTAGCATGGCCAGTGACACAAAAAGAGAGCTCTGGCTAGCTCCAAACTGACCTGGAAGAAGGAAATAGAGGGACCAGGAAGGGTGACATTTGCTTCTCACTTGTGTCTTTAATGCTACATTTTCTTGATTTGGCACTTGCCCACTAAATCCAGCCCTTTATCTGTTTCTGCAGTTTTGAGGAAACATATGTTCTTTAAGTCTTCTCTGATGTTTTGCCTGGGAAGTGTTGAAACTATGGCTGCCCTCAGAGCCAAGTACCCAGTGATCTGAAGTAGCTAAAAAAATAGTGATCAGTTATTAGACCACACATCCCCAGATCTTGGGGAGCTAGGTCTTTTAGCCCACCCTGGCACCAACAAGCTGCATCAGGACCCAGGGTTGAAAATTCACTGCAGCCTGATGCAAGTCTGGTGGAAGGATGATGGTAGCCACTGCAGAGAGTGGAAGTCACCAGTATTTACTGCAATTTACTAGCCTCTTCTTCACACTCTTCAATGCTGCACAGTGTTATAGAATCTGGAGTTTCAAAATTGTTGATTTAGATATTTCCTGGTTAATAGTTGTTCTGGTGGAGGGGCTGATTCCTGGAACTTCCTACTCTGCCATCTTCCCACAATCTTAATTGCAGACTTTTTGTTTCTTAATGTTAGAGGTGATATCATTACACATTCTGTATATTTTAAATGATTAATAAGGGGTTATTATAAACACATAAAGATCAACAAATATGACAGCTTAGGTAGAATGGAAAATTTTTTGAATAATATAAAATTTTAAAGCTCCTGAAAGTAAATAATTGATAATCTCAATAGCTCCATACCTATTGAATAAACTGAATGCATAGTTTCAAATGTTCCCATAAGGAAATCCCTTGTTCATATAGCTCCACTGGCAAGTTCTACCAAAAATCAAGAAGTAATACCAATTCAAAATAACTCTTCTGGGAGAAAGTAAAGATGAGATTAAATCTGTACTCTTTATTTTATGCCAGCATTTCCCTGTTACTTATTGTATTACTCAACCAAAGATGTGCTGATGCAAAGTACCAGAAATCTGTTGGTTTTTAAAAGGGTATTTATTTGTGGTGAAGTTTACATTTACAAGGCCCTGAAGAGTCCATCTCAAGGCTGTTTTCTCATCAAAGTTACTTGCCACCTGTTGAAGCTAGATGGTAGGCCATCTCTACCTGGTCTCCTGGGAATTTTTAGCTGCTCAGCTGCTCTGCTCACTTTGGCTGCAAACTATCAGGCAAATGGCTTATCATTCCTCCTAGGGCTTTTGCTGTTTGAGCCTTCTCATTTCTGTCACATGGCAAGACTGAAATGATGAAGTTCTCTCCTTTTCTGTGTGTCTTCTTGATTGAGTGTCCATTCATATCAGCCCATCAAGGAGGTGGGGAATCAACCCTGAGTTACATCCTACTGATGTGGGTGAATTAGAGGTCCTAAAATGATTTTATTAAATAAACTTAAAACCTTGACTTTAATACAATCAAAAGGTATCAGACCCAGAGTAACAGAGCAGCTTACAAAAATGGGATTCACAAAAGTTATCTCAAACTGCCACACTTATTAAATATCATAGATTTTCTTTACTTTTTTAAAGGATTTTCTACATGGACAAATATATCACTTATAAATAAAGACAGTTGTACTTCTTCCTATCCAAAATAGATGATTGTTTTTCTTTAACAAGGTAGATGAGACCTCTGAGTTCTAAGATCAATATACAAAAATTGAAAGTAAAGAATTTACATGTAACAAAAATAATCTTGAATTTTTTAATTTGACACAATAGCATCAAAATACTTAATAATTAATAAAATATTACATATTTATGAAATGTGACAAAATATTCACAAGTAACATCTACATGGAAAATTGCAAAAGTTTGTTGAGAGAACATAAAGAACACCATAAATGGAGGGACATTCTAAATTCATAGATAAGACAATTCTACATTTTAAAGATGTCAATACTCCCTTCTCCCAAATTAATCTCTAGAGTCAGTGCAATACCTGCAAAAAATCCATGAGAGCATTTTTGTTTTTTATTTTAATTCTAATTCTAACATATATATGCAAGTGCAAAAGATCTAGAACTGCCCACACAACTGCATAATAGAACTTATAAGTAGATTGTACACTATGTGAAATCAAGGCATATTTTAAAACTACAGTAAGCAAATCAGTATGGTATTTTCATAAAGATGGAAAATTAGGTCAATGGAAGAGCCTAGAGTATTCAAGAGTATACCTGTACATGTGTTTTCAAAGAAACAATAGTAAAAACTTTAGGTAATTCTGTGGAGAAAGGATGGTATTTACAATCAATCATGATGGAACAATGAACATCCCTATACACAGAAAATGAACCTCAACCAATACCACCCACTTTATACAAAGATTATTTCAAAATGGAACAGAGATGAGTTAGTGAAAAAAGTAAGATTAAAAATTTTTAATAAAACATAGGAGAAAATTTCAATGCCTTAATTTATGCAAAAACTCTGGTCCCTTTTGTTCCTACTGACATTCTTCTTCTACCCATACCAGGAAAAAATAAAATATAAAAACAAACAAAAACTGAAAAGAAAGAAAAACATTTCCTATGCATCTGGTGTAGTCCTTATTCTAACCAATATAATAATACTAGCTGATACCCAGTTGCACAAAATGTACCTGATAATGAAATGCCACTTTCTGGCCCCTCAGAACTACCACCCACAAACCCAGTTTTCAGAGTTGTCCTTCCCTTAATGGTTTATAAAATTTCCAGAGA
>PVKH010039988.1:0-11114 GCA_004027955.1 Chaetophractus vellerosus | reverse complement strand
TGAATGCAGATATTAATTGCATCCTTGGGACTATTTGTCCCAGTAAGCTCAGCCAGTAAATACACCACATATCCCTTATGTGACTTCCTCACTCTTTCATGATTTTAGAGAAAAAGAAGTTTCCACTCCTTTTAGGAGCTTATACATTTCTTCATTCCCATTTCCTGCTTTTCAACTTCAGGAAAAAGATGGTAGTATTTCTGCCAAGAAAGCCTATATTTTTCTCCCCACCTGCAAGTGTCCTTAAAATCTTCCAGTTAAACATTTATGGAGACAAAGTCAATTATTTGTCTATGGCTCCTTTATGAGAAATAAATAAGTAATTAAATGCTCTGCTGTTAATCAGTTTAAAGAGAGGTAGATATTATTTTTTAAGTAACTAGACACATATATGTGTTTCACCTATTTGAATTGACTAAAAAACTATTTGTATAGATATCCCATACTATTAAGTAGTCACTAAAACTCATGGAGGAAGCACTAATTAGAAAATGTATTATGTGAATATGATGCTAATATAAACAACTGTGCCCTCTTTCAACATATGAATGTATGTTATTCTGTAGAAGAAAATATCTTCATGAATCATTTACAATGAGATTAAATTTTTAGGAACTATAAAGCCATTGTGTAAGATATCATTAACAGAGTAAAATTGGGTTGGCCTCATTGTGAATGTATAGCCATAAATAATTTTTGGAGTGATCAGCCCTACTTTCATTTTCTACCTTATTCTATATTATGGTCTTGTTTAAGAGTTTCCCTTGCCAAGAAAAAACTTCCAGATGGAAGCATCTGACATAGCTGCAACCGTGATACAACTTCTCTGAGTGTCTTATCTTTGTTCAGAAGGAAAATCTGTGGAGATGAATGTCTTTCAGGATATCTAGTTTATTCATGAGGAACCGTGTTAGTTTTGACAGGATAGAAAATTGAGTCACAAGACAACAATGTTTTTATTTGTCTTTTATTTTTAGAATGAATTAAGTGTAGGGAAAATGTGATATTGGAGGACAAACAAAAAGTGTGTATGTTTGCATATATTTGTGAATTGTCTGGTTAGAGATGATGGCTAATGCCATTATGTAAATGAGATAGGCAGGAAATAGCTTGTAGAGAAAGGAAAGCAGAGAGATGGAAAATACACATTTTTAAAGCAACTCTTGGCCATATGGTCTTTAAAACATATTTATTGCTCTTTCCTTCAAGATTCTTATAACATGCATGGAAAAGCTAACTGTAATATAGGGAATATTTTATAAACTGTGAAGCTCCTGCATGTTTTTACCTTGGAAGAAATATGGAGAGTCATATTTCAATGAATTATTCAAACCTGATTCAGCATGATGGCAGTAGGACAGGATTATTAGAGATACAGGAAGCAGAAGTTGGGGTCAAATACGAAACTGCATTTCCAGTTGAGAAGCCTGGAAAACAGTATGTACTATTTTCAAGGAAGTCATCAAAAAAATTCTGTGGTTGGAACTTGGACTCATTGCTACATACACTGAATTAAATGTGACATTGGAATATGCATACTATAAAACACAGACATACTAGTATACAGTTTCATAGTCAAAACTGATAAAAACAAATTGAACATAAACTCATGGTGTCAGGAGCAATGAATTGAAGTCATGTAATTGGGTGAAACATTTGAGAAGAATTGACATATAAAGAGCAGAAAACATATTGAAAACAGTCAAATGACAATAATGGGAAGAGGAACAATAAAATTCAATATAGAAAGGAGAAATCTGTCATAACAGAGGTAGAATTAAACTGTTAAGAATTTCATAATCATCAGAATTTAAAGAATAAAAGCACAATGATTAAAATATTTCATCATTAAGTGTAATGAGGCAGAATGGAAGTGTGGCAAACCCATTGGATTTTGTTATTAGATGATTTGTGAGTTCTGCTTCAGTAAACCAAAAGGACAGAAATCATATATAGGATAATGAAATGTAGTAATGTGGAAAGAAGGGAACCTCAACTGCTGTCTCCTACAATAGTGAAATCAGAAAATCAACCCTTCTGATTACATGTAGATAATGAAGTCATATAACTTTACATACTCATTTAGAACAAGAGAGCAGAAGGTGAAGAGAACAGAAAGGACAAAATGAAGTCTATTAGCACTGTTAAGTTCTAAAATTGAGGCACTACATGTATGTTTGGAGCCAGAGATAAAGAAACAGAACAGAAGAAACAGAAGGAGCCCACGGGTGATGGACCCGCTCGGGACAGGATCAGACACGACTCGCCGAGATTCCCCTCAGACCGCCCTTCCAGGGGCCAGCACGCATCCCGGCGTCAGCGACCCACGCCTGCCCGGCGGAGGCCGCCTCCGGTGCACCATGGGTGGGGAAACCCCCACCGCGGGGAGAAACCCGTGCCCTGACATGCGCCCTCAACCTGCTGTCCCAGAGAACTGCCCTTCAAGTGCAAGCGAGCTGGCCACTGATTGACGGCGTCCCCAGGCCCCGCCTTTCGCGTGTTCCTACCTTGTCTCCGGAGCTCCGCCCCTGCAGGACTGGATTGGCCCTGAGATTCGCTCCACATTCCCCTTGGCTAGAGCCCTGTCATTCACCCCACCCCGCCCCACCCCCGGGCGTGTTCCATTGCAGTAGCCGGACCAAACGCTTATTGGCTGTTCGGGGATGTCCGTCATGGAGCGGGCAACACCCTCTTTGGGGCGCGGTGTCCTGAACCCCAGCTACACCACATTGGCTCGCGGCGTTTGCTGGGGTTCCCGGCCCCTCTAGTCCCTCCCAGTTTTAAGAGCTCAGGAATGTTTTCGGACTAGCCACCCTGACCTAGTGCACCTGTTCGGGCTGTGACCCCGCCCAGGGATCCAGGAGTGCAGTGAAGGACGGATTATCTGGTCCCCGGTGCGGGCTGACGGCGGAGCGTGCACGCGCAGCCCACGTCTCGACCCGGTCCGCGTCCCAGGCCCCGCGGTGGCTGTAAGTTTGCGGACCAAACTTGGCTGCGGGGCACGGAGACCTGTGTGGAACTTCCCAAAGCCCGGAAAAGTCAGGGGATCAACACTTGCCCTTGCTGCTTTTCAGGAGCTCCCTTCTGGCGCCCGCCATCAAGTTCCTGCTCACACGCCATGTCGGTGGGAGGGGCGCGCAGGGGTTCCGGAAAGTTGTGCGCGGCGCCGCCGCCGGTCCTGCGCGCCCCCGAGCCGGATTGGGGACCAGGCCGGCCGTGCCTTTCTGGGAGTGCTGCTTCAGCGGGCGGCACGTGGGCGGGTGTGGGGTGCGGGTTCTTGTCTGGGATCCTGGTCCAGCCAGGCTCTTTTCAGTTCTTTCCTAGAACCTTTCCACTTTGGCTGTGTAGAAAGGAAAACTACCATCTTCTTACTGATGGGGAATAGGCTTCATACCACCATAGAGAATTTGTAGTAGGCCTTATGAACTACATCCTCACTGTGTGGGCATGGTCCCATTGGGATCATTCAGAAATCTGAAGTTTGTGTTCACGTTACAGGAGGTGTGTTCACCATTTTCACATTCAGTATTCTTTCCACAGTATGGAAATTCCTACAAGTGCCCCTCTAAAATTGACAAGAAAACAAGAAAAAATAATGAAGTTAAAAATATTGGAATTTCCACCACCCACTTTATTTCTTCATCCAGAAATGTATGACACATATTGGACTCTGGTTCTTTTTCATGTCAAATCAGCCACTAAAGCCCAAGTGTTCCTAGTAAGTCTCATATTAGTTTGCCACTTTTCTAGCCTAACTTAGAAAAGAGTGTCAATTGCTTACTAAAGGTTTTATAAATCTTTGTCGACTAAATTAATTATTTAAAAGAGGGACACGTATTGCGTGGCAATATTAACCTCATTTAATCAGAAGTTGAGAGAAATTAGTAATGATTACATTCAGTAAGTTGACTAATAATGATATATTAAATTCAGTAGATTCATTTCCTGAATTATTTCATGACTATAAATTGTGCCTTAACTATTTTATTATTTTCTTATCACTTTCATGTGACCACAAAAATTTTACCCAGAAGTAGCAGTGACAGCATGCATCCTTCTTGATTTTAGTCTTAAAGGAATTGTGTTCGATTGTCACACTAAATATGATATTAGAAGTAGATTTTCATGGGTAACTCATAAGATAACAGAAGTTTCCATTCATCTTTGGTTTTATGAGAAAAAAAATTAAAAATAGTTGTTCAACACAAAAAAATCAACAAGATAAATATGTTTCTGCATGTATTTGGAAAGTTTTGATATGGTTTTTTAAAACCATTATTGAAATGAATTGTTATATTTACTGAATCATGTTTGTAAATCTGGACTAAGCATTATTTCATTGTCATTTTTAAAAGAAATATTTGGCTGGATTTAGTTAGTGTTTTATTTATAGATTTTGAGTCTAAGATAAGTGTTCACAATTCTTTCTGGGTGAGTGCTTTTCTAGGAAAATAATACTTCTGATGAGTGAAGAATACCATACAAGTTATCCCTACTTTCAAGAAGACTACAGTCTACTGCTGAAAACAGTGTGTGATGATTTGAAACTGGGTGCATCCCCAAAAATCATGTCCTTAGTGATAATCATTGCCATAGGTGTAAACCTACTGTAAGTGGGACCCTTTTATTTGATTATTTCAGTAGGGTGTGAACCAAGGTGGATCTTAATCCTCTTTCTGGAATCCTTTATAATCAGGATGAAAATGGAGATAGACAGAGAGGGAAACTCACAGAAGAATGGAGAGGAAGCCAGAGGCTGAAAGCAACAAAACCCAGAAGAGAAAGGATTACCAGCAGCTGCTCTGGCATATTGCATTTTGGAAGCTCAACAGAGGAAAACAAAATGAAAAATAATTTTGAGAGAATGATGGGTAATATAATAGGGAAGTTATAGGGGAACACAGGACTGGCAGCTGTGGGAAGTGACTTATTACTAGGGGAAATTGCATTTAATAGTGTGACCGGTTGGGGATTTCTGTGGATCCCAGAAGATATGTTCTTAGAGCTAATCCATTCCTGTCAGTGTGGGAACCTTTGATTGGATTGGATTCAGTTGGGAGGGTCTTCAATTTGATTACTTCAGTGAGGCATGACCCAGGGTGTGTTTTAGCCCTTGTGTTAGGGTCCTTTGTAAATGGAGAATCATACAGTGAGACACAGAAAAAAGTAGGGAAGGAGAAACCCCAAAAGGCAGAGAGAGAGGACCATGAGGCTGAGGCTGGAATCAGTGGTACACAGACGCCCAGAAAGAGATGCCTGTGAGGCTGAGAGAGAGGTCTGGATGAGAGAGGAAAGTGAGCCATTCACTTAATTCCCCATAGCTGAGCTTAGAGAGAGCTTTGCTTGATGTGTTGATTTGCGCAGAGCTGCCATTATGCACTGTTATGTGCCTGATTGCCCACAGCTGTAGCTTGTGTGAGACAGCATATCTGAGGATGCCTTGATTTGGACACTGCATGGACTCAGAACTGTAAGTTTTAACCTAATAAATTACCTTTATAAACAACAAACTATTTTGGGCATATTGCTCCCAGTAGATTTTAGCAAATTAAAACAAATATAAAACCTGGAATGAAGGAATGAAATTGGGAGTAAGAGGAAATCTGACAAACAGAAATGGGTTTTACTTATAAGGCAACAAGGAGAATAGAGGGCTAGGTAAGTTCTGGTGTGTTTGCTCAGTAGCACAATTAGGTATCATTTATGTAGCAGATAGAGTTTTGGCATGTAAGAAAGCTCATCTCTGGTGGAAGGATATATTTACAATTTTGAGTAGAAATGTTAGAAGAAAGAAGGGAGTACAATGTAGAGTGAGTGTAGACAAAGAGAGTAGCTGGTGGACACCCCTTTGCTTGGAAGGACAAGGGAAGGGAAGGGATTACAAAGTCAATGGACATTGGGAACTTTGGAGAGGGCTGACTGGCACATCTTGAAGGGATGCAGCTACTCTCAGAAATGTGGTGTGATGAAGCAAAGAGAAAGCCATTGTAATGGTTTGGCAGTTTAATGTAATTATGAATTCCAAAAATATAAATTGGATCATACTTGTAAACTCATCTGTTCATCTGGGCATGATTGGTTTATGATTAGGGTGTTGACTGGGCTGCAGTGAGTAGGGCATTGAGCCCCACCCCTTGGTGGGTGTTGTCTCAAGTACAAAAAGCAAGGCAGAAGATTTGAGAACTAGTTCTGATGTTGGAGAGAAGTGCTCCAGAAGAAAACAAGTGAGCCGTTCACCCGATAGTCTACAGCTGGCCTTGTGAAGAGACACAATGTGTAGAGAGCCTCATGGCCTACAGCTAAACTTGTGGAGGAAACAGAAGCTAAGCCCAGAGAGAAATGCAGCCCTGGGTACAGAGGAACCCAAAAGCCTGAACACTGGAGATGCCAGCAGCTATCCTGCTCCAAAATGTGGACTTTGGTGAGGGAAGAGCTTTATACTTGTGGCCTGGTAACTGTAAGTTTCTATCCCAAATAAATACCCTTTATAAAGACTGACCAATTTTTGTTATATTTCAAAAGGCACCCCTGTGGCAGACTAGTACAGAATTGGTACTGAGGAGTGGGGAAGTGCCTTTTGCAATTACCAAAATGTTGAAACAGTTTTATACATGGGTAAGGGGTATTTTTTGGAGGAATTATAAAATGCTTGATGGGAAAGGCCTAGATTGCTTTGCAGAGACTCTTGATAGCAATATGGACCTTAAAGTTTTTTTGATAAGTCCTTAGAAGGAAACAATTGTGAGATGGATGTCAAAGAGACTTTCTATGATGCCTTAGAAGTTAATGATGAAACTATTATTGGAAACTGGAGGAAAGGTGATCTGTGTTTTAAAGTTGCAGAGAACTTAGCAAGATTAACTCCTGGTGTTATAGGGAAGATAGAATTTAAAAAATGGCTAACCTGAGCATTTAGCTGAAGTACTTTCCAAAGTAAACCCAGAGAATGTGGCTTGGCTTCTCCTTGTAGCTTATAGCAAAATGCTAGATGAAAGAAATACACTAAGGACTGAACTTTTGGGCACAAAGGAAACAGAAACTGATTCCAGAACCTCCAAGTTTCTGGAAATCAAGTTTCCAAATCAAAGCGCCCCATTTGAAAATTTGGTTAAAGCTGGAAATTGTAAATCAGAATTGAAGATGCAGTTATCTGGGAAAGACTTGTGGAAAGTCTTACTGTCTGATGGCTTAGACCCTGCTTCCTTCATGCTAAACCAACAAAGTTTTTGAGAGAGGTGTATGAACAAAACCAATGTTCACTTGGACTAAAAAAGACATGGAAAGGAGACATTGAAGGAGAAAAAGCTTTAAGGAGAAAACCATGGAAGCTGAGATCTGGAATTAAGACATCACCTTCGCCCAAGAATGGAGCCCCACCCATGTGTAAAGAGAGGGTGAGTTTGCAAGGGAGGTTGAAGAGTGTCTATTTCCCCACCCAATGTTCTGGAAGAGTTTTGCCACCCCAGGGTACAGGGAGGGTGGAGCACATTCCTCAATGTTTAGGGCAGTTAAGGTCAGCACCCCATAGGTCTGAGAGGGGTGTTCCTGTCCCCCATGGATTAGGGAATGCCAGATGGTCAACTCCCTGCTCTGAGAAGTTTGAGCCTGTGTGCCAAAGGTTAGAGAAGGCCAGGTGGTCAACTCATTGCTCTGATATAGTTGAGCCTGTATGCCAAATGTTAGGGGGAATGTTGTCTTCACCTCACTGTACTAGGGGTGCTAAGGCCCTAACCCAAAGATTGGGTAAAGTGGGGCAATCACCCCAAACCTCCTGGTGGGTGAGGTCTGAAGCTTGGTTGACACCCAGAAGCTTGATGAGGGTGGAACCAAGAAAATGGCTGTTGGTCAAGCCTATAGAAAAGGTGAGTTTCCATGTGGCCCCAAGGAGAAGAAACCATCATCTTATGAATGACTCTCAGACGTTGAAATGGAATGGAAGATGCCCTGCAGTTTTGCTGAACTGTAGAGGATCCATGACTCATGTTTAACATCTAAATTTCTCCTTATAATAATTTAAATGTGTATTCTTTGTCTATCCTTTTGTGTATTGGAAGCAGTTAAATTGTTTTGTAAGTTTCAGAGTTGTACAGCTAGAAGGGATTTTCCCTGAAGACAAACTATATTTTTTGAACTGATTATGATATGATTTTGTACATGCAATTGTTACTGATTTAAGGTTTTTTGAATATTGTAATATATTTTTGGAATTCAGAGAGTGGAATGTAATGGTTTGGCAATTTTATGTAATTATGAATTCCAAAAATATAAATTGGATCATGCTTGTAAACTCATCTGTTTATCTGGGCCTGATTGGTTTATGATTAGGGGCTTGACTGGGCTGCAGTGAGTAAGACATTGAGCCCCACCCTTCAGTGGGTGTGGTCTCAAGTGTAAAAAGCAAGACAGAAGATTTGAGAAGTAGTTCTGATGTTGGAGAGAAGCACTCCAGGAGAAAAGAAGTGAGCCATTCACCCGATAGTCTACAGCTGGCCTTGTGGCAAGATGCAAAGTGTAGAGAGCCTCATGGTCTACAGCTGAACTTGTGGAGGAAACAGAAGCTATGTGCAGAGAGAAACGCAGCCCTGGGAACAGAGGAACCCAGAAGCCTGAACACTGGAGACATCAGCAGCTGTCTTGTTCCAACACGTAGACTTTGGTGAGGGAAGAACTTTATGCTTTGTGGCCTGGTAACTGTAAGCTTCTAACCCAAATAAATACCCTTTATACAGACTGACCAATTTTTGGTATATTTCAAGAGGCACCCCCATGGATGTCTAAAACCACCAGGAAAAATACTCTCCTCTTTCTTTCCAAGTTTTCTTACCATCATGATTTTCTGGTGCTTTGAATCAGGAATCCTAACTATAATTCAGCAAGCATCCAAATTGAATAAGGCAGACACAGTCCATAGGAATCAGCTTCCCCTGGCACACACCAGAGCAGAGAAGGATGAAAAATGGTTTAGAACTCAATGAATTAGAGCCCCCTTTAAAAACTTTTGAACCTCAAAGGATGTTATCAAGAATATAAAAAGCCATCCTACGCAATAGGAGAAAATATTTGGCAACCATATATCTCATAGGAGCCTAATATCCTGAATATATAAAGAAATCCTGCAATTTAAAAATAAAAAGACAAACAACCCATTTAAAAAATTGGCAAGTGCCCTGAAAAGATACTTCTCTGAGGAAGAAATACAAATGGCTAAAAAGCACATGAAAAAATGCTTGACATCTCTAGCTATTAGAGAAATGCAAATCAAAACCACAATGAAATACCATCTTACACCCATTAGAGTGGCAGCTATAAAAAACAGCAGATTTTAAGTTTTGGAGAGGATGTGGAGGAATGGGAACCCTCATCCACTGCTGGTAGGATTGTGAAATGGTCCAGCAACTGTGAAGGACAGTTTGTTGGTTCCTCAAAAAACTAACTATAGATCTGCCATATGATCCAGCAATTACACTGCTGGGTATATGCTCAGAAGAATTGAAAGCAAAGACATGAACAGATCTATGCAAACCAATGTTCATAACAGCATTGTTCACAATTGCCAAAAGTTGGAATCAACCCAGGTGCCCATCAACAGATGAATGAGTAAATAAAATGTGTTACAACATACAATGGAATCTTACCCAACAGTAAAAAGGAATAATGTGCTAACACACAGGATAACATGGATGATTCTTGAAGACCTTATTTTGAGTGAAGCAAGCCAGGCATTGAAGGATGAACAGTATATGACCTCACTGATATGAATTAAGGAAATTGAGCAGTCCCTGAGAACTAGGATCTGAAAGATAGATTTAAGAGAAAGAGAAAGAGAAGAGAAATTTGTAGGACATCACCCATAGGGATGTAATCTGTGGTGTGGTGATGGAGTGTGGATGCATTTTGGGGGAATGGGACAGGTGGCTTGTGATATTGTTGGGCTTGGTGGTGCAGAGTTTGCAGGTAGATGGTTTGGGAAGGGTAGGTTGGAGTGCCTGGGATGCTTGGAGTGGAGGGGATGCAAGAGGGACCAGGTGAACACTTGGATCATGTAGGTGTGGGGTTGGGAGTGCAGAAGTGGAAGTGCTCTTGTAGTGATGTGATGGGGAGGTGTCATTGTTTTTGGGTGTTGGTTGGGGGGCATTCAGTGGGTGTATCTGGAGCAGAATTCTGGGCAATGTGGGATTGTTCATCCTGTTATAATATGTAGTATCAGTGGAGGGAGTCCCACACAATGACAGGGAAGGAGATGGACTCCCCATTTTTGGAGGAATGTTTCACTAAGAAATAACAAGTGGGTGGCTCTTGGGAGCAGGGGAGGTTCCCAATGGTAGGGGATGAACCAGTGGGCCAAGACACTTTGTTGCATGTAACTTTGAACCCTGTCACCCAAAGAGTCTAGCCAAGGGGTCATTGTGGGCCCTGGGGGGAAGGGAGGGAGGAAAAGAGTGGATCAAACAGGGGGCATTTAGTCATTAGTTGAAATCTTTCCCGATGCCGTGCAGTGATGGACATAGGACAGGGTGAATATATTCAAAATTTAAAAGTGTATGATCTAAAATGTGGACCATTCTGTGGACCAATGACAATGGTAGTTGTGTTTCACTTTCTGTATATCAGTTATAACAGTACTGCCATCCACATACGAAAAGATTTTGGTGTGGGGTGGAGAGTGGGGAAGGAGGTTGAGTATATGAGTTTTTCTTATATACTGTGTGTGACTTGACTATGACCTAAAATATCTTGGAAAATTAAATGATAAATGGTGGGATGCTGAGGAAGGGGAAGGTGCCATGGAAGAGACTGGATACCAGATATTGCACCAATAAAAGACAAAATGAAAAAATATATATATGTATTTATTTATTTTTAAATTTTTTCACATTTTTCAATAACCTAATCCTTTTATTTTATTTTTGTTTTCTGTTTGTTTTTTCCTTTTTTAACTTTTCATATATTTTGTCTCTTACATTTGAATATCATTATTATTTCATTTTCCTATTAATTGTATTTGGCTATTATATTGGCTTCACCTTTGAAGAAACTTTGGGTCACAGAAGGGTTAAAACAGGGACAGGAGAGGATCGTTCGTGGGGGTGTCAGGGTTGGGGGTGAATGGGAGG
>PVKH010039987.1:0-11119 GCA_004027955.1 Chaetophractus vellerosus | reverse complement strand
GATAATTTTTAAAATGTCTAAAGCCAGGAGGATGAAAACTGGCACACAAAAGAGTCCAACAAATTTATGCAAGACAGAAAGTGGTAGCAGGTGGACTAGAGTAGGAATAAACAGAGGAGGGCAATGAATGGAGTGAGAGAAAGACATAGAGGTGGTAGACATGACCTCTAGAGTCCAAGACAGTTTTGAGACTTGGAAACATTTGATCAGAAGTGGAAAATGTATCTGAAATCAGAGAGTTTCTTTGAAAGACTAAAGATGAAATAATTTACATCCCAGTTATCTCCACAGGTGATGAATTCATAGCAACCAGTTATTCACACTGTCATAGGATAAAACATCCAAATATTTATTTCTGGAGAAATTTAGAGACTTCAGTAAAAAGACTTCAAAATTCAGGCACTTAGGGATACCAACATAATTGGCCATTCTTATGGCTAAATCATCCAATCAAAGAAGTCCCCTTCCATGTACACAGAACCCCCCAAATCAGCATTTTTAATATTTATTTTTAAAAATGAACAAACAGGTCATCAACATGGCAACATAAGACATCAACTGGAAAAACCTCCTCCAAGACTTAGCAAAGAAAAGAACAAATCCTACTTGCTTAGAACTCTAGAGGTGGAGCTGGTGTAGCTCAGTGGAGGAGCTCCTGCCTTGTGTATATGAGGTCCCTGGTTCCATTCCTGGTACCTGCTAAGAGAACTCTAGAGGACAAGAGAGACTGGAAAAGGACTCCACAAATGGAGTCCTGAGAAATAGAAAAATTCAGGAAGGAAAATTCTGTCCTGGACCACTGGTCAGTTCCCATTCCCTTCTCCCTCACTCAGTCTCCGCAGCTTGGGAGTTGCACAGAGGCAGCATGGCCTGAGTCCTTCCCACTGTGGACAGACTAGAGAGCAACTCACAGCAATGAGTTACAACTCCATGCACATCCAGGCACGGGGACCTATATCCACAGAGACCCAGGGCAGAATGCCACATACAAAAGGCCCCCCAAGGAAATGGGAGAGAGACCACAATAGAAATGCTGGCAATAACTGTTGAGCCCTCATTCAATCCAGTTTCAGTGGCTGGACCATCTAATGGCAAAAAAGACTTTACTGAAGTGACCTACTTCTTTGGATTGATCCCACCTGGCTCCCTGGGATGGGATACCCTAACAGGGAATAAACCAGAAGCAGAAAAGCCTCACAGAAAATTTTGAAAGGGGGAGGGGTTTAACTGAACTGCTGTAAGTTAGGATGGGTCCCAGAACTGAAAAGTGTAAGGAAATCAGAGCACTATGTGAGGAATAGAATTTAAACAAATCATAGGAGCTAGGGAAAAAAGTCTGCACAAAACAAGCAGAACAGATCAAGATTCCTGGAGAAGTAACAGAGGAAAAGAAGCTCTCTCTTGGAGGTGATACAATTGCACAAAATGTGCAATCTCAAAAATTGCGCTGCATATCCAGGGAAAGAATTAGATGAGGAAGAGAAGAGAAAATCTGAACAGTTAAACATGAGCTATTCTAAAGGTCTAGAATAATTTAGACCAAGCATCAACAAAGAACATTAACATAAAGTAAATAAACAATAAAAGTCTAGACAAGAGGAAAAATGGACGTTCAGAGTTACCTCCTCAAGGTAATCAGATGCCTAGACATCAGCAAAGAATTACAAGCCATACTAAGAAACAGGAAGATATAGCTCAGTCAAGGGAACACATTAAAAATTTGAAGAGCCTGAGAAGTTGGAACAACTAATCACAGATATTCAAACAAATCTCCTAAATCAATTCAAAGAGGCGAAAGGAAAATATGCATTAAAAGATGAAGAATATTAAGAAGACAACGTGTAGCATAAAGAAAAATTGGAAAGTATAAAAAGAAACATAACAGAAATTATGGGGATGAAAGGCACAATAGTAGAGATTAAAAGTACATCAGAGGCATACAACAAAAGAATTGAAAAGGTAGAAGAAAGAATCAATGAACTAGAAGACAGGACAATCAAAATCATACAGATAGAAGAAAAGATAGAGCAAAGAATAGAAAAAACTAAGCAGTATCTCAGGGATTTGAGTGACTCATGAGGTGCACAAACATATGCAAAATGGTTGTCCCAGAAGGAAAAGAGAAGGGAAAAGGGGAATAAAAAATATTTGAGGAAATAATGGCTGAAAATTTCCCAACTCTTATGAAAGACATGAATATACATGTCCAAGAAGTGCAGCATATTTCAAACAGAATAAATCCCAATAGACCTACTCTGAGACACACACGAGAGAGTTCCAAATGCAGCAAGAGGAAAGTGATATGTCACATACGAGGGATCCTCAGTAAGACTATGTGTCAATTTCTCATCAGGAACCATGGAGGTGAGAAGGCAGTGGTATGATATATTTAAGGTACTGAAAGAGAAAAAGTGCCAGCCCCAAACTTTAATCTGGTAAAACTGTCCAAAAATAAGGGAGAGTTTAAAACATTCACAGATAAATAGAAACTGACATAGTTAATCAACCAGAGAACTGGCCTACAAGAATTACTAAAGGGAATTCTGTAGGTTGAAAGTAAAATACAAGAGAGAGTGACTTGGAATAGTGTGAAAAAATGAAGACCATCAGTAAGGGTGACTAAAAGGATAAGTAAAAAATCTAATAATCCTGTATCCTCAATATACAACTCTACTCTTTAATTCATATAAGAATCAGAATACTATTGAACAAGAAAAAGGCATATTTCCTGATATCAGACATGGAAAATATAAAATGGTAAAGTGGAACAAAAACAACTTAAAGAGAGGAAATAAAGGGATATGGGAGCAGAGAACAGGTATGCTATTGTCTTAGTTTGCCACAGGGCTGCTGATGCAAAGTACTAGAAATGGGTTGGCTTTTGTAATGGGAATTATATTAAGGGGAAATCTTACAGTTCCAAGGCTTAAACATTTCCAAATCAAGGCACTATCAGAGATGCTTTCTGATAAAGTCAGCTACTGATGATTCTTGTGTCTTGCCACATGGCAAGGCAAGATGGTGGCCAATTTCTGCCAAGTTTTATGCCTTCCCTTCTGGGCTCACCATCTCTTGGATCCCAGCTGCGTGTGATCAGGGATATGGTTTATCTCTTTGGTCTTGAGCTGCTCAGTGGGTCCAGCTCCTCAGGGGTCTCTTTCTGTGCCTCTGTGCTCTTCTGATTCCAGACTCTGGGACCTCTCTCAGACTCTTGGGGCTTCTCTCTCTTCCTGCAGTCTTCTTTTTCACATGGCAGGACCAAAGTGGCAGCTTCCTTTCTCTGTGTCTACTTTCTCTCTGTGTTCTCAGTTTATAAAAGGCACAGCAAGAAGATAGACACCTAACCTGCATCATTCCTCACTGATGTGGTCCAATCAAATTTCCTAAAACAATCTAATTGAAAGCAACCTAATCAAATAAATCTATTGCAATCAAAGGGTACCGCAACCACAGGAATGGATTAATTTAAGAACATAATCTTTAGGGATTCAAAAAAGAACTTCAAACTGTCACAGTTAATGACGCTAAGTTGGTATCTTTTCAAATTAGTACATAATAGATGTAAGTTGTGTAATAGAAAGCCCAGGTAATCAAAAAGAAAGTATTTTAAAAATATACAAAAACAGAATTGAGAAAGTGACTAATCAGATACATTACAAAAGATTATTTATGTAGAAAAAGGAGATTGCAATAAAGGAAAAGAGAGACAAAAATAAGATTTGACTTATGAAAAACAAAAGACAAAATGGCTAAAATAAGCACTGTTTTTACAGTAATAACACTGAATGCCAATGGAATAAACCCTCCAATCAAAAGACACAGGTTGGCTGAATTGATTTTTTAAAAGATGCATGATCCAACTACATTTTGTTTATAAGAGACTCACCTTAGACCCAAAGACACAAATAAGTTGAAAGTGAGAGGATGGAAAAAGATATTCCATGCAAGTAGTAACCAAAAATGTGCTGGGGTAGATATACTATTATTGGACAAAATAGACTTCAAATCAAAAGCTGTTATAAGAGACTAAGAAGGACACTATATATTATTAATAAAATGGCAATTCACCAGGAACAAATAACAATTGTAAGTATTTATAAATACTTAAGCACGGTGCCCTAAATACTGGCAAAGCTGAAGGGAGAAATAGACACCTCTACAATAATAGTTATAGATTTCACTACACCACTCATGAATAACTAGAACATCTCAAGGGAAGATCAATAAGGGAATAGAGAACTTGAAAAATATGATAAAACAACTAGAACTAACATCAATATACACAGCAATTCATCCCAAAACATCAGGATATACATTTATTGTCAAGAACACATGGATCTTTCTCCAGTATAGACTATATGTTGGGTCACAAAATAAGTCTCAATAAACTTAGAAAGTTTGAAACCATACAAAGCATCTTATCTGACCATAATGATATGAAGCTGGAAATCAGTAACAGGTGGAGAAGTGGATAACTCATAAATATATGAAAATTAACACTCTTAAACAATCAGTGGGCCAAAGAAAATAATTGTAAAGGAAATCACTAAATATCTTGAGACAAATGAAAATGAAAACACAACATAACAAAACATATGGGATGCAGCCAAGGCATTGATGGAAGGGAAATTCATAGCCCTTAAATGCTTACATTAAAAAGAGAAGAAAGCTAAAATCAAAGACCTAACTGCATGCCTATAGGAACTAGAAAAAGAATAGCCAACTAACCACAAAGTAAGCAAAAGGAAGAAAATAGCAAAGATTAGAGCATAATTGAATGAAACTGACAATAAAAAATAGAAAAAAATAATAAATAAATAAAAGTTGGTTCTTTGCAAAGATCAATAAAATTGGCATTCTCTTACCTAGACTGACAAAGAAAAAAGATAGAAGAAACAAACAAATAAATAAGAAATGAGAAGGAAGACGTTACTACTGACCCCACAGAAATAAAAAGGATCTTAAGAGGGTCATATGAACAACCATATACTAACAAATTAGACATCCTAGATGAAATGGACAAATTCCTAGAAACACTCCAACAACATACACTGACTCTAGAAGAAATAGAAGACTTCAATAGGCCAATTACAAGTAAAGAGAATCAGTCATGAAAAACCTCCCAACAAAGAAAAAACCCAAGACCAGGTGGCTTCACAGGGAAGTTCTACTAATCATTCCAAGAAGAATTAGTACAAATACTGCTCAAACTCTTCCAAAAAAGTAAAGAGGAAGGATCACTATGTAACTCATTTTTGAGGCCAACATCACCCTCATAACAAAGCCAAGAAAAGATACTACAAGAAAAGAAAATTGCAGATCAGTTTCTCTTATGAGTGCAAATATCCTCAACAAAATACTTGCACATCAAGTCCAACAGCACATCAAAAGAATTATACACCATGCTCAAGTAGGTTTTATCCCTCGTAAGCAAGGATGGTTCAGCACAAGAAAATCAATCCACAAAATGGAGGAAAAATTGCATGGTCATCCCAATTGATACAGAAAAGTCATCTGAAAAATTTCAGCATCCTTTCTTGAAAAGAACACTTGGAAAAATAGATATAGAGGCAAACTTCCTCAACATGACAAAGGACATATATGAAAAACCTATAACTAACATTGTCCTCAATGTTGAAACACTGAAAGCTATCCCCCTACGAGCTGGAATAAGACAAGGATGCCCACCGTCACCACTGTTATTCAACATTGTACTGGAAGTTCTTGTCAGAGCAATTAGACAAGAAAAAGATAATAAAATGCATCCAAATTGGAAGTAAAACTTTCCCTATTTGCAGATGATATGATCTTATATACAGAAAATGATTAAAAATCTACAACAAAGCTCCTGGAGCTAATAAAAAGTCAGCAAAGTGACAGGATACAAAATCAACACCCCAAAATTAGTAATGGTTCTATACACTAGTAATAAGCAAGCAGAGGAAGAAATAAAGAAAAAAATCAATTTATGATAGTAACTCATAGAAGAAAATATCTAGGAATAAATTTAACCAAAGATATAAAGGATCTGTATTGTGAAAACTACAAAACATTGCTAAAAAAAATCAAAGAAGACCAAAATAAATTGAAGGGCATTCTGTGTTCATGGATTGGAAGACTAAATAGCATTAAGATGTCAGTTGTACCCAAAATGATGTACAGATTCAATGCAATCACAATCAAAATTCTAACAGCCTACTTTTCAGAAATGGAAAAGTCAATTATCAATTTTATTTGGAAGGTTAAGGGACCCTGAATAGCCAATCCTCTTGAAAAAGGTTGGAGGACTCACACTTTCTGGCTTTAAAGCACATTACAAAGATACAGTTGTCAAAACAGCATGGTATTGGCACAAGGATATATATATATCAGTGAATGGAATCATATTAAGAATTTTATTCAGGGTCTTGTGTTAGGTAATGATTTCTTAGACTTTACACTCAAAACATGAGCAAAAAATTAGGGTTATTTTTTTGGTAAGAAAAAATAGATAAATTCTGAAAAGTAAAAATATTTGTGCTTTAAAGGACTTTGTAATGAAAATGAAAAGAAAACCTACTCAATATGAGAAAATATTTGGAAACCACATATCCAATAAGGGCTTAATATTCAGAATATATAATGAAATCCTACAACTCAACAATAAAAAGACAAACAATCCAATTTAAAAAGTGGCAAAAGACTTGACTAGACATTTCTCCAAAGAGGACATACAAATAGCTAAAAAAAAAAAAAAGCACAAAAAGTTTCTCAGCATCACTAGCTATTAGGGAAATGCAAATAAAAACCACAATGAGATATTGTTCCATATCTTCTAGAATGGCTACTAATATTTAATACAAACAGAAAATTACAAGTGTTGGAGAGGATTTGGAGAAATAGGAATATTCATTCATTACTGTTGGGAATATAGAATGGTGCAACTGCTGTGGAAGAGTTTGAAAGTTTCTCAGGAATCCAAGTAAAGATTTATCATTTATGACCTGGTAATCCTACTACTAGGTATATACCTAAAATAATTGAAAGCAGGGACTCAAACAGATATTTGCACTCCGATGTTCACATGGCATTATTAATAATTGCCAAAGGATAGAAGCAACCTATGTGACTATCAGCTGATGAATGGATAAACAAAATAGCATATATATATATATATGATGGAATATTTTTCAGCTGTAAAAAGAAATGAATTCCTGATGCATGTGACAACATGGCTGAAC
The DNA here is from genome assembly GCA_004027955.1 of Chaetophractus vellerosus. Lineage (NCBI taxonomy): Eukaryota > Metazoa > Chordata > Mammalia > Cingulata > Chlamyphoridae > Chaetophractus > Chaetophractus vellerosus. Next base: position 3,899 of record PVKH010039987.1, on the reverse strand, counting down.
CTTGGGGACATTAGGTTGAGTGAAATAAGCCAGGCACAAAGGGACAAATATTGTATGATTTTACTGATATTAACTAATTAGAATAAGCAAGCTCATAGAGTTTGAATTTAGAGTATAGGTTCCCAGGAGATAGATTGGTGGTAGAGAATGGAGAGCTTGTGCTTAATTTGTACAGAATTTCTATATAAGTTGATTGTAAAGGTCTAGAAATGGATGGTGGTGATGGTAGCAAATTCCTGTGACTGTAATACAGTCCTGAATTATGTATGTGAATGTGGTTGAAAGGGGAGGTTTTGGGTCATGTATGTTACTAGAATGAAAGTTAGAATACAATACATGGGATTGTAACAAAGTGAACCCTGTTGTGGACGATGGACTGGGGTTAATAGTACAAGTATAAGAATGTACTTTAATGAATTATAACAAATGTATGACACTAACACAAGGTGTTAATGGAGAAAAATATACGTAATGGGATATAGTTCAGAGTAATATTTTAATATTCTTTCATTGATTGTAGCAAAGTTACCACACTAATGCAAAATATTAACAATGGGGGTATATGGGAATGATGTATTTTTTACATGACTTTTCTTTTCTCATTAAAAATAATTAAAATTTTAAAATTGATGCTACAACTTAAAAATAAAATGAACCAACAGTCAAAATCTTGACACAGCACAAACATACTGAACTCAAAACCATGACCAAGAAGGAGACAATTTATGGAACAGAAATAAATGCTAAAAAACTAATTAGTATAAAAAGAGACTTGTTTGGGTCCATATAATAGAAGAGGATGTCATAGACCAGGAAAAAAAAAAAAAGAACAAGAAATAACTTTTGAAAATTAAAAACCTGATTGCTAAAATCCAAAATTGGTTGCAGTGTTGGAAGTCAAATTCAAACAAATATCTCAGAGATATAACCAACCCAATTTCCAGTATGAGAGCATAGTGCCAATCCAGGAGCCCCATTATCTGGGAAATAGGAATTCCAAGGAAAGAGAGATGAAAAATAAAAGAAAAATTGTGAGACAATTTCCCATACCTGAAGGACATGTCTCCTGTTTAGAGAGGCCCACTTAGTGACCAGAACAATAGTAAGAAGATATGCCCACAATGAGGTTCATTACTTCAATATTTCGGAACAAGAAAAAAATTTTTATAAGCAATTGCTTAGGAGAAATTAGCTATGAACAAAGGAAAATGAAGAAATAACGTAGTCTCAGGCTTAACAGCAGCATTACATGAAGGTTGACAATGACATTCTAAGTGCTGGTAGAAAATAATTTATCCCAATATACAGGTGAATTCTCAATAAACTATGAAGATAAAAATATAGATATTTTCTTCAGAAGTTGCTTTAGAATATGTAGAAGTAATATATGAAAAAGAGAAAGAGATGGAATTTAGAAAAGATTGGGTTGAATCAGAAAAGCAATGAAAGGAAGTTTCTAGAATGTCAGCTGTATAGCAGGATTAAGGAAACCTGGGCTGATATTGAAGTAGATAGCCAGTAGGCCCCAGGACATGAGGGATTTCCTATTTAGTGGATGGAATTTTAAATAGTTATGACAAAAAAAGTTAGAATAGCACAGATAATCCCTTGTATTATAACCCAGTTGCAACAATTATTAACATATGACCAATCTTTGATAAATTTACATATATACGTTATGTCATAAAGTTAATAGATGGCATCTAAAATTTTGGAAAAGAATACATTGTTTATATATGTTGAGATAATTACCTGAATGATAAACTATAATATGAAAAAAATGCTTGGCTTTTGGGAATAATTTTTGCGGTTGAAATGGAAGGGAAGAGATAATATTGCTTTCATTATATGTCCTTGTATACAATTTAGTTTTTTTTAAGTATGCATATTTTAGGAAAATTATATAACAAATTAAATAAGAATATAAAATAAGTGAAAATCAAGTAGTCTTGTTTAATTTCTTCCAATCAGTGATACGGAAATTGCAGTTCTAAATGGAATTAGAAAGTTAGAGGCAATAACATGCCTGAAACACATATTTCAAACTACTGGTCACCAATCACAATGCCATAACATCATTTGAGAAGAATGGTGTGGAAAATAGTACTATTAAAGATTTATTGTATCTTATTTTTTATGAGCTAGTATAAAAAGGAACAAGCCATGATTAAGAAGTTTGACAATCAACTAGATATATTAAAACCTCAGTGATAAAATTACGGTACAGAATATCCATTAGATAACATCTTTGATGAAGAAACTGCTCAATATATGGTTCAGGGTAATCTTCTTGTTCCTAGAAAAGTTATCTGTAAAAAAGAGACAGCCATTTATCTCTTAAAAGGCACATTTGTAACTGGTTTTGTTCAGTTTTATGAAATTCGCAATTTAGTAACAGAGCACACTTACTCAGCACAAATCCATCCGTTTTCAATGTCAGAAAATTTTACAAACTATGTTGAGACCAGAGAACCCTCAACTTGCTTATAGGGAAGTTCAGGATTAAATAGCACAGAGTTAACCTTGACATTTTATCATAGGTGGGATTCTTTAGAAGCAAAACCTGAGATAGGGATTCTTGTTCACGTGATCTGTTGGGAAGTACTTAAGAGAAGGGAAGTGAAGGAAAAAGGATGGAGATGGATGTGCGGAGCTTAAAAAGAAGATGATGTCAGCAGAGTCTTGCTTCAGCCCGATCTCCTGGGAGCCCTGGAGCATGAATTGTACCACAGAGTTTATCACATCCAGCGGCAAGGGTGTGAGTCTTCTTGTACATAAGTAAGTCATTGGCCAAGGTGAGACGGGGCCCTCTGGGACAGGAGTTCCCATATGTTAAAGCCCATTTCGAGACAAAGGAGCAATTGTGAGTTCCCTAATTGCCAAAACTCAGAGCAGCTTCAGGATTAGTATGACATTTCCATAGATGGGATGTAGGTGGGTTACCAATATCACCCAGTACGGTTGGCTTCTGGGGATAAGGGATTTCTAATCAGACAAACCATGAGAATACAAAGTTGAGTGTAGTTACAGCTTGAGCACTGCTAACTCCTATTCTGTTTTCTTCAAGTTTATTTATAAGTGTTCTTATTTTTGGAAAACTGTTAATTAAACCACATTCTCCAAATACATTATTTGGAGAACTATTAACTATGCTGAAAATGGTTCATCTTTATAAGCTTGTTGCCCTTTGCCGAACAAGTTTACTTCTTAATTTGCAAAACATATGTAAAATAAGTCTATTCCTCTACAGAGGTAAGATGAGGTTTATATGAGATCATGTATGCAAAGCATTTATCACTGTGCCTGGCGCAAAGGAAATACAGTTCAAAAAGTCAGCTTTAAAAATGAAAATTTTAATAATTATATTGGTCCAAACCTTCATTTAATAAGGAGTTTCCTGAATAAGCGAAAGCACTTTGGGGTCTATGTTCTCTGTGATATTCCAGAAATTTGGAAGAAGAATAGCCCATTGCAGATTTTGTGTCACTAAAATTCAGTCACAATAGGTCGTGGCAAAGAGGCAGAAGCTCATCTCTTCTAACACCTTTATTGAAATATAACTGACCACAATAAACTCCACACATTTAAATTACACAGTCTGGTATGTTTTGACATAGGTAAATGAAACCTGGACATGTGAAACCAGAACTGCAGTCAAGATAATCAACAAATCCATCACTCCCAAAAGCTTCCTTATGCCCCTTTGTCACCCTTCCCTTCTGCTCCTCCCTGCAACCGCCACCTCCAAACAACTACTGACCTGCTGTCACTATATATCAGATTGAATTTTCCAGAACGTCAAATAACTGGGATCAAGCAGCATTCTGATTTTGTTAGGCCTCTTTCAGTATAATTATTTTGACATTTATCCATGTTGATATGTGTATCAATAGTTTATT